>SDVV010023746.1:0-12703 GCA_016164225.1 Gammarus roeselii
TGCTGAGTGTGTGTGCCAGGGCACAACAGTGTGGAGCAGTCAATCTCCATGCTGAGTGTGTGTGCCAGGGCACGACAGTGTGGAGCAGTCAATCTCCATGCTGAGTGTGTGTGCAAGGGCACAACAGTGTGGAGCAGTCAATCTCCATGCTGAGTGTGTGTGCCAGGGCACGACAGTGTGGAGCAGTCAATCTCAGTAGGTTTGAATGGATTGCAACTGATCCAGTCCATCGGCAGGCTCGTAATGCTTAAAAATCATATATGGGAAATAACAAATTTCTGGCATTGATTTCAAAATTGGAGAGAGGGCAATTTCTAGTCCATTCCAAGTGCCGGCTCATTTTTTTACATTATTAAAACCGAAAAATAGAATTCATTAATGTCCTTAGTTACGACAGTGTAGAATGACGCAGTGGCGACTGCTTCGCTATTCCGGGTGCTGAGGATGTCTGCCTGCCAATCGTGCAGTGGCGACTGCTTCGCTATGCCGGGTGCTGAGGATGTCTGCCTGCCAGTGGTGCAGTGGCGACTGCTCCGCTATGCCGGGTGCTGAGGATGTCTGCCTGCCAGTGGTGCAGTGGCGACTGCTCCGCTATGCCGGGTGCTGAGGATGTCTGCCTTTGCGCACACGCTCTGCTTGCCAGTGGAGCAGTGGCGACTGCTTCGCTATGCCGGGTGCTGAGGATGTCTGCCTGCCAATCGTGCAGTGGCAACTGCTCCGCTATGCCGGGTGCTGAGGAAAGGTTGTACCGGTGGCAGGCTTCTTATTTTGCAAACTGGGCAATAAATATTTCAGCTCGTATCTGCAGAGGACACTACAGAAGGGTTATTAATTAGTGTTCCGTTGGGTTAGCGCAGAAGAACAATATCCTGTCTTCAACCCTCTGGTATTTGGCAAAGACGTCCTATTCCAACATTCAGTGCATTTGGCGCTCATAGTTAGTTTGCAAGTGAAGCTCTTAAAGTTAAGGATTACAGAAGTTCTCTGCACACCGTAACGTGCACTGCACGCCGTAACGTGCGGGGTTTCGGTCACTGCCCACCATAACGTGCGGGGTGTACGGCCATCGAAGGCATCCTCAAAAACATCGGCGTTGGTCATTTCACCGCAAATAAGTAAAAAAATCACTCGATATCATACCTACAACTTCGCCAGCAGTGCCCGACGAAATGACCCAACGGCCTCCGGCCATTTCAACACTAGATACACAACCAATACAAGAGCCCATGAAACATCACCGCAGGTTCTAGCAAAAAGTTCCTGTCATCAATCCAGTCAAAGATAGAGGCAGTAGACGCTGCTTCGCTGGTACAACCCGTGTAAACGAAAACGAAAGTTTTGGCTCCGACACAAGGCCTCAAAGTAGAAGCAGTATTAGCCAAGAGAATCAAGTTAATGTGACTAACGGTATTCTCAAATGTTGCTATGTAAACGCTAGAAGTCTCCGATACAAAATCGAAGCATTAGGTATTCCTGCAATGAATGAAAGTATCGACATAATAGCAATCACGGAATCGTGAATGAAATTTAGCTCCAGGCGTTATTTAGGCGAATTTTCTCGCCCAGGTTACTCACTATTTTACAAAGATAGACAAGACCGAGGGGGCGGAGTAGTGCTGTTTCTCAGGAAGAGCGGTCTGCAAATATTAAAAGTCACTATTCCAAACAGCAGACACGGAATAGTATCAATCCAAGTGGTCGGTAAACAACACCCTCGTCGATTTCGTCACAACATAACACAGTATTGTGCTTGGAGACTTCAATATCCTGACATTGATTGGAAAACTGACGAATGCACTGCCACCGGCCAGCGTCTGATCGATTTTGCAGACGATACGTTTATGGTGAAGACACCTACAAGAGGTAGCAAGATTCTTGATCTTCTATTCAGTGCAAGCGACTCTCATGTCACGAACGTCAAAGTGGGCAAATACCCTCGGGACTAGCGACCACAACTGTATCCGTTTTTTGATGGAGCTCAAGTTGATTATGTCAACAACCGGCAAAAAAGTTCCTAACTTTAAATTAGCTACTTTGATGGCTTAAGAGAGTCGATGGCGTCAGCAAATATAATCCTCGAACAAGAAGTCAATCAATCGCTTACCAATTTCTTGACTGCACTTAAAAATGTTGCATATGAGCATATCCCACGCAAAACCAGGCGAACATCAGTCAGTCAGCCTAAGTACTGGAAAGGAGAATTGCAGCGCCTTCAGTCACAAAAGAAAGCAAAGTACTCGATGAAACAGAAATATCTGCATGACGACATAGCAAAAAATGAATACAACATCAGCAGAATAGATATAAAGAGGGTCCAAAATCGTAACGAGAAAGATAATGGAAATGAAGTTGCCGCCAATGCCAAAACTAATCCGAAACAATTTTTTCGTTATATTTAGAGCAAACAAAATCAATATCTGTAATTGGTCCTCTCGAGACAAAACGGACGACACCAAAATATTTGTCCTACTTAATGCATACTTTTGTTCTGTATTTACGTCAGAGAATCAGGATTTTCCTAATCCTGAGGATATCAAAGCAGGAAGAAGAATTGAAGCCCTTAGCACAGCAAGCTTTTCCCCCGTCGAAGTTATTATATATGAAGATAATTTGAAAGTCACAAAATCTCCAAGTCCCGACCAAGTTTATCCCAGGATTCTAAAATAGACTGGAAACAAAATCGCCGAACATTTATCAAACATTTTCACCCAGCCTCTACCGAAGGGCACCTGCCCCTCAAAAATGAAGAAGCCAATTTTACCCCAATGTTTAGACGGGGCAAAAAGTGTCCCTGCAATTACCGTCCAATTCGTCTCACCTCAGTCATTGGCAAATTGATAGAAAGTTGATAACGGATAAAATTACGGAATTCTTAAAATCAAACAAATTGATTAGCAACTCTCAGTATGGCTTTAGACACAACCGTTCTTGTCTCACGAACCTGCTACTGATAAAGTCCCACACAAGCGCCTAGTGAGTAAATAGCACAGCATCGACATTCGAGACAGGCTTAACAACTGGATAAAATGCTGGCTTACGAACAGACGGCAGCGAGTTGTACTTAACAGAGTTTCCTATCCATGGGGTAATGTTACAAGCGTCGTGCCTCAAGGATCTGTGTTAGGTCCAGTTCTCTGTTTAATGTTCGCTAATGATAGCAACGATAGAAGGAAGATTGAAAACTGAACTAGAGTGTCAGAAGATCCAACTGAACTGGAACAAAATGGTTGATTGGTGAGAAAAGTGTCAAATGAAATTTAATGTAGGCAATTGTGAAGCTTTGTATATAGGTCCTCATAACCTCAAACACGAATATTCAATGTCCGGAAAGAAACTCATTCCTGTCACCGGGAGAGAGATTTAGGTGTCATCATTAGTTACGACTTAAAAAGTAGCAAGCAATGTAACGATGCTGCCAAGAAAGGCAACAAAATGCTAGGTATGATATCCCGCACTATCTCGTACATAAACTGTGACAGTATTCTCGAGTTATACAATGCATTTGTTAGACCGCATCTCGAATAATCCGTTCAATTCTGGTCTCCCATATCTTAAAAAAATACGTTGTTATATTAAAAAAGATTCAGCGAAGAGCTACCAAACTCATCCCTTCGCTGCGGAATAAATCGTACGAAGACAGGCTACGTGAACTCATCTGTGAAAGTGTGAAAGATTATGAAGGGTAAGGAAAACGTCGACCGAGCGAGCCATTTCACTCAAGATACAAACGGAGTGACTAGGAACAATGGATACAAAAATCATTGGGAAACGTTTCTCACTCGACATCACGCGCAATTTCTTCACATATAGATTTGTCGAAGAAGGGAACAAACTTGCAGCGGAGGTTTTAAATAGCAATACAATCGAAACGTTCAAGTCGCTGCTCAATAAGTTCTACCTAAATCACCGATAAATAGCTAAGCCGTTCTCTTTCTTGATGTTTTAATAACAGAAATGGCACATGAAGCTCTCTTGGACGTTCTACCTCAGAACTAATCCTCTTGCTATCAAAAGGCAATCAAGTTTGGGCCAATAGGCCTGTTGTTGTATTCCTCCACTTGTAAGCCCTTGTAAACTGCCGACAACGAGCAGACGTCAACAGCATCACCTTCAGTTTTGCGGTCATTACATAACACCAGTTTAAGAGACACAGCGTCTCATGCGCACATAGCAAAGCTCTCACCAGCTGGTCAACTATGCTAGCTGGCATCATGATGAAGATGCAGTGCACAAGCTCTCACCAGCTGGTCAACTATGCTAGCTGGCATCATGATGAAGATGCAGTGCACAAGCTCTCACCAGCTGGTCAACTATGCTAGCTGGCATCATGATGAAGATGCAGTGCACAAGCTCTCACCAGCTGGATTACTTTTCTAGCTTGCATCAAGACGCGTATGCAGTGTACAAGCTCTTATTAGTTTAACCAAGCAACTTCTGCGCAGCGTGTGCCGTATCAGTGCATAGCGTGCGTCGCAGTAGTGCACAGCAGCATTACAAAGCGTGTGTCGCAGCAGTGCTCGGCATGCACCGCAGAACTGCACAGTATGCGCCGCAGCAGTACACAGCGTTCGTCACTCCAATGCGCAGCGTGCGCCACAGCAGTGCATATAGCATACTCCACGGCAGTGTACAGCGTGAACCACAGCTGTCTACAGCGTTTACCGCAGCATTGCACAGCATGTACCGCAGCACTGCACAGCGTGCAACAAGGCAGTGCACAACGTTCACCGCAGTAGTATACCCTGTGCCACGCAGCAGTGTACTACGTGCAACACAACATTGCGCAATGTGTACCGCAGCAGTGCATCGCAGAAGTGCACAGCGTGCACCGCTGCAGTGAACAGCGTGAACGGCAACAGTGCACAGCGTGAGCCGCAGCAGTGAACAGCGTGAACCGCAACAGTGCACAGCGCGAGCCGCAGCAGTGAACAGCGTGCACCGCAGCAGTGTACGACGTGCACCGCAGCGGAGCGAGGTGGCATTACTGCCGCCGTCGACATTAATCAGGTCAGGATCAGCCAAATGCACCCGTGATTGCTTCTCTTATGATTGTCACTGCCGGGGCTGTTGTTGTCGCTGGCGCCCTTCTTGTTAGGGAGAGACTTCGGAGTGAGCTGTAAAAAAAATATTGTTGTTGTTTCAGAACAGCCTATTAGGGTTTAATTACTGCTCCACATCGGTTGCAACAACGCACGTTGTTCGCAGCACGGCGCGGCAGGCTCTAGCAAGACAAAACCCAGGCTGGTCTGAAATTATTTGACCTCGCGTTCGATGTTTTATCCGCTTATACATGCCAAACTTTTGTGGCTCTCGGTACTGCAGCATCAAGACCTATTGTAATATTGACGATAATATTCCTTGAAACCCGACGAGACCACGAGACCATCATTATGCAGGATTTTATTCTCCCTGGTCGCCTTTGTTCAGAATCAGAAACTCTATTCGGTTAGTGTTGGAGGGCGTCTGTTATAGAGGATGCCTGGCAGTTATTATTGTGCTGTGTTCCTATTATGACTTAAGTATCATTGTTTCCGAGGATATGGTCGACAAAAGTGTAATAATGTAGCTATTACTTGGTTCCTGCTTTGTCTGCTATCGTTGCAAGGCGAGGCATTACTTGGTTCCTGCTCTGTCTGTTATCGTTGCTAGGCGAGGCATTACTCGGTTCCTGCTTTGTCTGCTATCGTTGCTAGGCGAGGCATTACTCGGTTCCTGCTTTGTCTGCTATCGTTGCTAGGCGAGGCATTACTTGGTTCCTGCTCTGTCTGCTATCGTTGCTAGGCGAGACATTACTCGGTTCCTGCTTTGTCTGCTCTCGTTGCTAGGCGAGGCATTACTCGGTTCCTGCTTTGGCTGCTATCGTTGCTAGGCGAGGCATTACTTGGTTCCTGCTCTGTCTGCTATCGTTGCTAGGCGAGGCATTACTCGGTTCCTGCTCTGTCTGCTCTCGTTGCTAGGCGAGGCATTACTCGGTTCCTGCTTTGGCTGCTATCGTTGCTAGGCGAGGCATTACTCAGTTCCTGCTCTGTCTGCTCTCGTTGCTCGGCAGCTCGCTGACTCTTCTCACCTTGCATTGTTAATGCACTGAGCGCGATTGGAAGGCCTCAGTTCAGTGAGTTTCCCATCATCGCGGTGAGCATTTTTACAAATTATACTTTGTTCAGGTTTAGTTTCAGGTTACACAATTGTTCAATTGTCTTAGGAGTGAATTTCTGCATAGTGGCCTTTAGTACACACGCGTGTGTAGTACATTGCATTCGGGAAACCTGCATAGTGGCCTCTAGTTCACACACACATGAGCAGTACATTACGTCCGTCAAGTGTGCATAGTGGCCTTTAGTTCACACACATGAGCAGTACATTACATCCGTCAAGTGTGCATAGTGGCCTTTAGTAAACACACATGCACAGTACATTACATTCCGGAAGCGTGCGAAGTGGTGATCAGTACCCACACATGCGCAGTACATTACATTCCGGAAGTAGACGCATTGATTGAAAGATCAGCCGCCTAACGTCAGGCTGGAGCTAGAAATTGTGCGTCATTGATGTCCTGTCGTCAGTGCTAAGATTTCTGGTTCTGAACAGTTTTGGATGCCCCTGAACTCTCCGGGACAAAATGGCCCATCATCCCAGGTTATGCTGGGATCCTGGGATATGCTATTTTATTATAGAAATAATATATTCCATGATTTTTAATAATGGTGAATACACACCGGAGGGAAGGGTGAAGGAGCGTGGGGTGTGAAGGAGCGCGAATGAGTGTGTAGGGGCGCAAAGGAGCGTGAAGAGGCCGATATACCTCCTGAAAGTGTACTATTAACTGACTCAGATACATTTTAACCGGTAATTTGTCCGATTAAGATAAGACCAGAGGGACACCCGGAGACTTTACTTACGTCTCGTACATTTACCGACGTCCATTGTTGGATTCATAGATATATTCTCGTATAAATGAAAAACCCATGTAATTCCCTAATAAAATGGTGTTATAAATCTATTATCGATAAAATATATCTTATCAATCTTTGTTTGCAATATCCTAAATTTACCTCTAAGGCCTAGCAATGAAATTGCAGTTATGCAACATGACTTGCATTGAACTGCAATACAACGCCTCCTGCCTTGCATTGAAAATGCGATGAACACTCGCAATTGAATTTGCACTCTGTTACCTAAGGTTTCGTGGATATATACATATATATCTCATTAGCTCCAAACAAAAAGCGGACTAAATCTCGAATGGAATATTTTCGACAAGTTATTAATGGTGCCCTAAGCTGACGCGTAGAGATTAAATCTCGCTGTTTGGCGGTGGTCACGAGTGGAGTGTGGATCGAGATAGGGTTTCTGCATGACAGTGACGAATAGAGGTGAATTGCTACGCTAGCGAGCCAGTGGTATTATTTCCAATTGATTGCTACAGTAAGCGCGCGAATGACGAAAGTACATCCACGTCTTCAGGTTTATTTTCCAAATGTTCCTTGGATGTAAATGATCCCATGTAAACAGGCTACTATATAATAAATAAATGTACTCTTTAAAATGTATGTTTCATTGTCCTAAGTCATATGGATTGAAAATTTGTGAACGTATAATTGCAGCGTCTTTAATTTGTATGATAAATAACGATGTGTTCTGACGTAACTGAAAATATGTACATACATACAATGGGAAAAGCGGCTGGATTCAATCAAATACTTTAGCTTTTGCTCTATAATAACAAAGAACCTACATAATACTGTATTTCACTAATACGTATTTGGTCAACATACCTAAGTTAGATAATGATCGAGCAATGAAAGCAAGATGAACGTACAACGGTATCTACATCATTAAATAATACCCTAAATAAGTTAATGTGCGAGCAATGAAAGCAACTAGAAATAACAGCGGTGCCTGCGACAGTTGATGAAACGATTTATAAATAATTAAATACTATTAAAAATAATAAAATCCTACACATACAGCCAACTTCCTATGTTACAGGCCAACACCTCTTGCGGTTATACCAAAGCAATAAATTATAACGATAATTAATACAATAATACTTACCCTTTACAATACCTATTTACAAACCCTATCACAACGCTACGGGTGTCACTAAGAAAAACTAAATAAGTTATAGGTCGAGCAGAGACTAGCAATAAATACCCATTGAAATAACAGCGCTGCCTGCGACACTAATATTAAGATTTATAAATAATTATATAGGTATACTATTAAAAAAGAATTAAATCCTACACGTAAGCATAAACAATCAACAACAAACACCAGGGCGTTTTCGGTGAGGGCGTTTTCGTACCACATATCTCCTGGGCTGTTTCACAGAGCGAATTTCCAGGGTTGTTCGCAGAACGGATCTCCAGGGCTCTTTCGCACAGCGGATCTCCAGTGCTGTTTCGGGGACAGGATCTCCAGGGCTGTTTCGGTGACAAGATCTCCAGGGCTGTTTCGCAGAGCAGATCTCCAGTTTTTTTTCGCAGAGCGGATTTCCAGGGCTCTTTCGCACAGTGGATCTCCAGTGCTGTTTCGGTGACAGGATCTCCAGAGCTGTTGCGGTGACAGGATTTCCATAGCTGTTTCGGTGACAGGATCTCTAGGGCTGTTTCGGAGACAGGATCTCCAGAGCTGTTTCGGTGACAGGATTTCCATAGCTGTTTCGGTGACAGGATCTCTAGGGCTGTTTCGGAGACAGGATCTCCAGGGCTGTTTCGGTGACATTATATCTACTCACAATATTCCAGTGGAACTACTAAAACTCACGTAACAAGAAAGACAATCAAAATAGAAAGAAGAAAGGGGAGATTATTCAGGGATATTATTTTTCCATGAGCACCAGCGTGCATACGAGCCAAAGTTGAGTTAAAATTGACTCCAGTGAAGATAGGCTTTTAATCTAATCTGATCTAATATTGACTCAGAGACTGCTTTCGCCCAAATTAGGTGTCGAACCCCTCAGAGTAAGTGAATTTCGAGCCATACCGGTGAGCTCACAAAGATTTGCGTCCGAGTTCGGATGGAGTTGGACCCCTTAATCTAATCCCACTCTCCACAAATACCACACAGACCATCTGCTAAGGCATGAACGAAAAAGAGCCAGCCCAACGAACCCTGGTATGCCCCAATGGCATTAGTGAGGCCATCGACACAGTTCTAAAACATGTACTCATAAACAAAATACCTAGCACGCACATCCATCCAAACTACAAGAAGTGGGTGGCTTGCATATTTCTTCTCGGGCAGACAATGCACACGAGTCAACCATAACAGGCCATCATGAACATGCCACTCCTTTATTACTGTCCTCCACAGCTCTGTTCTTTTCCCTTCACCTCCAACATCTTCATGCACGATCTGCTCAAACCTCCACAGCCCATCACCAACATCAGCTAATACGCAAATGACCTTACAATAATCACACAGCCCCCCAAACACGAGACCGCAGCAAAATATCTCCAACAATACCTTAACTCTTTTAAAGTCAGGCCGCTAGCAAGTCATCCCTCACAAATTAACACCAGGAAACAGTGAACATTACATCCGTCCTCATGTCCCACTCCCTATCACCCCATACCCTTCAGTCCCACTAGTACGATACTTGGAGTAGCTTAAGCATAAAAATGCTGTTCAAAACTCTTATACAAGCGATCGGTACAGCCAGTACCACAGCCAAAGCCAAACATAGACTGACGTGATCCAGGCACTTACAACAATTACCTACGTACACTCCAACGACCCAATTATAAAAAATATTGAAACAATTCGTGAAACCCATGATTTTCTACGCAAACACTGCCTGGTCTTCTGACCTGAGTCCCACACACATTAGCACCATACAACAAAATCAGGACACCGCCAAACGCATTGCGTTGCAACGGGCTGTACACAGATGGCACCCATTGCCCACATGCATGAGGAAACCAACAGTCTCCCTCTCAAACATCACATTGATATGTGGGAGGACACAATTCTTCAACAAGAATGAGGATTCGGCCCATTCCTGTCCCCAATTTTATGAACTCCCGTCTAGTTCACCGTAACATACATGTCAAACCAGTAGCACACTTCGGATCTCTTTACATCACAATTCCCAAAGCAACAGGCAACACATCTTTGCACAAACAGGTATACACAAACAAGGCACAGTTCTTGCTTTGACTGACCATAGAGCCAACACGGTTCTATATTCCTCCACAAGAAAAAGACGGGGAGAAGCTTGGGCTACCTAGAAAAGACAGGGTTTGCCTGTCTAGGTTAAGGACAGGCACCACACGCCCCACCCCTCATTCCAACATAGACTGGGGAACGCCCCTTCCGATCTGTGCGTGCGGTGCCGGGGCATGCTCGATACGGTCGAACACGTCATGATGTCGTGCCCAGCCATAGCAGCCGTTAGGTTCACTCATATCACGTAGGTGCGTGATCGATGGTTGCGCCCGGGAAACTTTATATTCTCTCATTTGTGTAGGTCTAATGCAGGAGGGTCCAGCAACGGTTGTAACATTCCCAACGTGCAAATATCGGTTTGTATCTGGGCTTTCGGGCCTTTTTTGCCGGCTTCGGCAAAAATAAATTGAATATGTATTAAATTATCGTTCACACTGGACATCCATCTAAATGAAGCTTTCTTTCCCCCTCCACTTTGATGTTGGTGACACGGGGTTCTTGGGGTGAAGACAACCAATTACTGTGATGATGCACTATGTATTGTCGCTATGATTGTCCCGTATGCATGGTATTTTGATCGCTGGTAAGTGGTTCTGATGATTTGGCAAGATGTTTTGAGATCAGTTTGATAGGACATCAAACAGTTATTCCTGTCACATCAACATATAATCTAGGTGGCACCAAGGGTCAGGTACAACTGCGATTTTCTTTAGCTGTGAGCTTGGTTTCAGAAATGACCCTACAAAGAGGAGTCTACGTCCTATGCAATAACAGACATTACACAAAAAAAGAGTGATAGAATTAGTAATAGCGTCAACATTCCTTTTACTTAGAGGACAATGAACGACGGTGACATAGCTGTCAAATGCATTTGTAAGTGTATTTTCAAGTAACAACACGTCCACAAAGAACTCCCTGAATAAGTGCAGAGTTTCTCATCAAAATTTGTCAAGCTCCTGTCTTGACCATGAACAGCGCCACACAGAACACCTACTCCTGCAACAGACCTACTATTACATAGGCCGTAGCCTCATGTTTTTGTGGCCCTGAACACAAGCCAATAGTGGAAGCCTCGATTCTTAACGCCCGCCTATTTCCCCGGCCGAACTTCGATCACAGCCGCCTTCTTCAATTTGTTGCAATGGGTGACTTTTATATCATTGCTCCTTGATTTAGTGTGGCTCGTTGACAAGATGATATATCGTGTCTCCTCTGCCGGGCCTGGGGCGGCGCCCGGTAATCATTATCGAGAATGAGTCGAGTTTTCTTCGTTGCACGGGGATGTTCAACGATAAAAATGAGAAAAATAACACGTTGCTCTCGGATTTTGGTGGAGTTGTGGGACACTTAGGCACCAATTTGTTAAATGGTGAAAAATCCGTAAAATAAGGACATTCACTTTATGATGCACGATCACTTTAGTAGAAATCAAGATTGTTAGAGGTAAATTAGATATTTTAATGAGTAATCTTCTGTTGAAGTTTGAGCTTCTGTTATAATATTCGAATGAACACTTTTTATCTCTCACTATTTCCCATATCTTCAAAGCCATCATACAGAAAAGTAGAGGTCACAGGAGAAGATCGCATTCGTAGAAATGGTTGAATTGCTGAAGTGTTCTGATTCAGCGTCTTTTGATTTTTAGTCATTCACAAGCTTATCCTGACGTCTTGAACAATCAAAGGGCTTTCCAAATCTAGAGGAATATAAAAAACACAACGTTCCGCAACATTTATTTGCGAATGTTATCCATAATAGGTAAACTGGAGTTTGTACTCGATTAATATGAGCATTTTATATTTCCTTGCACAACATTACTATACCGAGATAGCGACTATATTCCACCATACACTGAAAACTAAAAAAAAAAAAAATCACCGGTTGGTAACTATTATTCTTCGGGTAACCTGTTATTCATTTTAAAATGTAATAACGTTATAGAGGGTTTGATGCGATTATCGGGAAAAAGGGGGCAAATTCGTCGATATGAACGGCGCACGCCAGCGCACCGAAGTTCTCTGTGTGCCACCTTTGGTTCATCAGTCAAGCCATCGATTGCTGAAACAAACAGGAAATTCATGGTTGATTATTTGACGCATTGCTAATGCGCAATTGATAGATTACGGTTAATTTATTCATAAGTGCAATTAAATGTGTCATCTAGTTAGTAGTGCGCAATCGAAGTTGCTTACACCGCAACACAGTGCGAGCCTGTTGCATTCATTAGACTTCTTTCCTAGCTGTTTTCGGTACTGATTTTTTTACCAATATTGATGTCATAGATGTGAGCAACATGATTGAATAACATATGCAAATGCAAATGAAATATATGCTCGTTTGTGCCTGTATTGAAATTTTTTTTCTCGAATGTGTTTGCGTCCTGCAAACAATATGAACTGTTTCACGAATGCATTTGAACTCATTTGATTCAAGTCACACATCAACCACCTCCTTCCGCTGACCTAATACTGGTTTTAATGTGCAATTGTCTCAAAACACTCTGTTAAATCTGTTGTTGACTATCTATGTATTT
>SDVV010023747.1:0-12703 GCA_016164225.1 Gammarus roeselii
TATATATCAAATATACTAATGGTCTACCCAATAATATATCCTGTACCAAACACGGGCTTTAGTGCGACCTCCCAGGCCTGACACGACTGACTGTTGACTGACCTCCCAGGCCTGACACGACTGACTGTTGACTGATCAGGCCTGACACGACTGACTGTTGACTGATCAGGCCTGACACGACTGACTGTTGACTGACCTCCCAGGCCTGACACGACTGACTGTTGACTGACCTCCCAGGCCTGACACGACTGACTGTTGACTGATCAGGCCTGACACGACTGACTGTTGACTGATCAGGCCTGACACGACTGACTGTTGACTGACCTCCCAGGCCTGACACGACTGACTGTTGACTGACCTCCCAGGCCTGACACGACTGACTGTTGACTGATCAGGCCTGACACGACTGACTGTTGACTGATCAGGCCTGACACGACTGACTGTTGACTGACCTCCCAGGCCTGACACGACTGACTGTTGACTGACCTCCCAGGCCTGACACGACTGACTGTTGACTGATCAGGCCTGACACGACTGACTGTTGACTGATCAGGCCTGACACGACTGACTGTTGACTGACCTCCCAGGCCTGACACGACTGACTGTTGACTGACCTCCCAGGCCTGACACGACTGACTGTTGACTGATCACAACTTGGATAGTGATCGAATGAGGCTGTCAAATACCACACAACATCGAATATGCTCCAGAGATATAAAATACATTCTATGTTAATTGACTTTCCTGGGGCAGACTTTTTGACTTGCATCAAACTGTCTACATATCAAACTGTCTACATATCAAACTGTCTACATATTCTTTACCGAACTGACAGCTGAAACCATTCAGTGTCGGTAGGAGACTCTCGTGCAGTTCGATCACAATGTAGCTGTATCATCTCAAGCCTCTGTCGTAACCAGAGGCCCTCTCAAGGTGTACTCTACCTATGGCTCGATCACAATGTAGCTGTATCATCTCAACCTGATATCGTAACCAAAGGCCTTCCCAAGGTGTACTCTACCTACAGTTCGATCATAATATCCAAACAGTTCATACTCAACATTAAAACGCTGTTACGGCACCACACATCATCATTGTGTGTGATGGTGATGAACAGTGAATCAACTACGTCTACACCCAGAGGCAGCGTGGGCCCTCGTGCCATCACGCCAGAGCTAATCAACCACGTCTACACCCAGCGGCGGCGTGGGCCCCGTGCCATCACGCCAGAGTTAATCAACTACGTCTACACCCAGCGGCAGCGTTGGCCCTCGTGCCATCACGCCAGAAGCTAATCAACCACGTCTACACCCAGCGGCGGCGTGGGCCCTCGTGCCATCACGCCAGAGTTAATCAACTACGTCTACACCCAGCGGCAGCGTTGGCCCTCGTGCCATCACGCCAGAAGCTAATCAACTACGTCTACACCCAGCGGTGGCGTGGGCCCTCGTGCCATCACGCCAGAACTAATCAACTACGTCTACACTCAGCGGCGGCGTGGGCAGTCGTGCCATCACGCCAAAGCTAATCAACTTCGTCTACACCCAGCGGCGGCGTGGGCCCTCGTGCCATCACGCCAGAGCTATTATCAGTTTTGCAGAAACAGAAAACAAAATTACATAATAATATTTTTCAGTGGTAAGATTCTAATTGGTGGACACTCGTACTTGTTATTACCAACTGGCAACCTCAAGCTGGTTGGGAGGCAATGGAAACTCGTACTTGTTATTAACAACTGGCAACCTCAGGCTGGTTGGGAGGCAATGTACACTCGTACTTGATATTAACAACTGGCAACCTCAGGCTAGTTGGGAGGCAATGTACACTCGTACTTGTTATCAACAACTAGCAACCTCAGGCTAGTTGGGAGGCAATGTACACTCGTACTTGTTATTAACAACTGGCAACCTCAGGCTAGTTGGGAGGCAATGGACATTCGTACTTGTTATTAACAACTAGCAACCTCAGGCTAGTTGGGAGGCAATGGACATTCGTACTTGTTATAAACAACTGGCAACTTCAGGCTAGCTGGGAGGCAATTTTTTTTCCGAATTACTCCCTAACGAATGTGAAGTTTGGTCTCACCACAAGATTTTTTTTCTATTACAACTCGTTAACTACCAACAATCCAGTCGCAGTAATGTATCAACGACTTTGTGGTGAACATAGTGACCCGAAACATTTCGCTCGCTGCAACTCCCCGAAAAAATCGACAAGAGCTTTGAAGTCGACGAAAGCCTGCAAAGTCGTCCCGAGCCAACAAAATAGACATGAGCCAGAAAAGTGGACGCATGCCAGCTATGTCTATGAGAGACAGCACAATAGACATGAGACAGAAGAGTGGACACATGCCAGCTATGTCTATGAGAGACAGCAAAGTAGACATGAGCCAGAAAAGTGGACGCATGCCAGCTATGTCTATGAGAAACAGCAAAGTAGACATGAGCCAGAAAAGTGGACGCATGCCAGCTATGTCTATGAGAGACAGCAAAGTAGACATGAGCCAGAAAAGTGGACGCATGCCAGCTATGTCTATGAGAGACAGCAAAATAGACATGAGCCAGAAAAGTGGACGCATGCCAGCTATGTCTATGAGAGACAGCAAAGTAGACATGAGCCAGAAAAGTGGACGCATGACAGCTATGTCTATGAGAAACAGCAAAGTAGACATGAACCAGAAAAGTGGACGCATGCCAGCTATGTCTGTGAGAGACAGCAAAGTAGACATGAGCCAGAAAAGTGGACGCATGCCAGCTATGTCTATGAGAGACAGCAAAATAGACATGAGTCAGAAAAGTGGACGCATGCCAGCTATGTCTATGAGAGCCAGCAAAATAGACATGAGCCAGAAAAGTGGACGCATGCCAGCTATGTCTATGAGAGACAGCAAAGTAGACTTGAGCAGCAAAGTAGACATGAGCCAGAAAGTGGACGCATGCTAGCTATGTCTATGAGAGACAGCAAAGTAGACATGAGCCAGAAAGTGGACGCATGCCCGCAATGCCTATGAGAGACAGCAAAATAGACATGAGCAGCAAAGTAGACATGAGCCAGAACAGTCAAAAAGAGCCAGCTATGTCGATATGAGCTAGAAAACTCGTCAAGAGTCAGCAAAGTCTTCAGGATCCAACAAAGACGGCATGAGCGAGCAAAGTCGACAAGAGCCAGTATGCTTGCTTCCAGTTCCTAACAAATGATAGCGAAATTCCTGGATGGCGCTTAAGGGGCTGACCTCCCTAAGGGAAAGAGCCTATTCCGATGCACGGCCTTACACCGCTTTGGCCACTATCTTGCCACCTGCACGATATTGGGGCTAGAGTCGGGGGAAACAGTGTCGGGCACGATTCTGAACGTACATTATTTTTCCAAATACTATAATAATTTCTGAATGCAAATAAGGTAGTTGGAGTAGTATTTAGGTACAGCTTTTTCCCATTACTGCGAGGAAGGAAACAGTGGGCGATGCCTCTTAAACAGTTAGTGCAAGCATTTTGAGGATGTTCCTGCCTTGTTCCCCTTATTCATACCTTTTATGCCCTTGTATGTAATGCCTGTGTATACATACCTGTAATGCTCATGTTTATAATGCCCTTGTACACATACTGGAAATGTCTTTGTATGTAATGCTCTTACGCACATACCTGTAATGCCCTTGTACACAAACCTGTAATGCCCTTGTAATGCCCTTGTATGTGTATCCATACCTGAAATACCCATGTATATAATTCCCTTATACACATACTGGTAATGTCCTTGTATGTAATGCCCTTACGCACATACCTGTAATGCCCTTGTACACATGCCTGTAATGCCTTTGAATGTAATGCCCTTGTACACATAGATGTACTGCCCTTCTATGAAATGCCCTTCTACACACACCTATAATGCCTTTGTATGTAATGACATTGTACACATACCTGTAATGCCCTTGTATGCAATGCCCTTGCACACATATCTGTAATGCCCTTGTATGCAATGACCTTGTACACATACCTGTAATGCCCTTGTATACAATGCCCTTGTACACATACCTGTAATGCATTTGTACACATACCTGTAATGCCTTTGTACACATACCTGTAATACCCTTGTACACATACCTGAAATGCCCTTGTACACATACCTGTAATGCCCTTGTACACATACCTGTAATGCCCTTGTACACATACCTGAAATGCCCTTGTACACATATCTGTAATGCTCTTATATGTAATGCCCTTGTACACATACCTGTAATGCCCTTGTATGTAATGCCCTTGTACACACACCTGTAATGCCCTTGTACACATATATGTAATGCTCTTGTACACATACCTGTAATGCCCTTGTACACATACCTGTAATGCCCTTGTACACATACCTGTAATGCCCTTGTACACATACCTGAAATGCCCTTGTACACATATCTGTAATGCTCTTATATGTAATGCCCTTGTACACATACCTGTAATGCCCTTGTATGTAATGCCCTTGTACACACACCTGTAATACCCTTGTACACATATCTGTAATGCCCTTGTACACATACCTGTAATGCCCTTGTACACATACCTGTAATGCCCTTGTACACATACCCGTAATGCCCTTGTACACATACCTGAAATGCCCTTGTACACATATCTGTAATGCTCTTATATGTAATGCCCTTGTACACATACTTGTAATGCCCTTTTATGTAATGCCCTTGTACACATACCTGTAATGCCCTTGTATGGAGCATTGGTCTAATCGCAGTGCCTCTGGTCCGAACCAGTGATGTATGAGTTATCGCCCGTGCTGGCAGCGAGGTATGCAGCCTGAAGGACTTGACCGCAGACAGACGGTAACAACTCCCGTCTAACAGTGGGTCATAATTCCTACCGCAGATCAGGTCACAATTCATGTCATTCAATATGAAATCATTTATACCTATTTAATGGGTGGCTGCTTCTACCGTTCAATCGGGTTTCTTTTTTTGTCTTTTAATAGGATGCGGTTTTTTGCTTTTTAATTGGGTTACAACAACAATGGATCGCCAATTCTGCATTTGATTAAGTGACGCAAAAGAGTCCGGCCAGGGACCCCGCAACACACCCTCCGTGTCATGAGTGCGGTTCGAGGTCTGTGTCGGCAGCAGGGTCCGTGAGCGTGACTGATTTCCCCCTGCCGCGTCATGATGGCCGGGTCCCCCCCGCCCACGACCATCCCATCTCTCAACGATATGCCTAGGGCGGGAAAGCACATCAGGACAGCGTCAAAACTCATCCGTTCACTATCATTCTCCACTCACGCCTATCCAATGCACGCTCTCTCGCTACCTCCACACTCACGTCTCTCCTTCCTAACGCCGGCTTCACACCATCTATCCACCCAAACTTCGGTCTCCCTCTAGGCCTACGTCCACTCGCCTCTGACTTCAACACTTTTTCAACAGTCTCTCTTCATCCATCCTCACCATGTGCCCGAACCATCTCAGAACACACGAATCAATTCTGTCCTCTAACTTCTTCACCAACCCCGTTCTGATGCGAACCACGTCGTTGGTGAACCTGTCTCTCAGAGACACTCCACCTATGCTCCTCAAATATTTCATCTCGAAAACATTCAACCTTCTTCTCTCCTCTGCTCTCACACCCCAAGTCTCAGCTCCGTACAGCACAGTTGGCACGACGACACCCTCATACAGCTCTCTCTTTGCGTCCATCCCCAACGACCTGCAGCTCATTACGCTCATCAGTGCACCCAACACTTTACACCTCTCCTTCATTAGCGACTTCACCTCAGTTTCAACTAATTCAGTCTTCTTCACATGGAAGCCCAGATACTTTAAACATTGAACTTCTTCCAACAACTTCCATGACCACTCCATCCATATAGATATTGAACAGCCAGGGAGACATCACGCAGCCTTGTCTCAGTCCCACTTTCACTGTGAACCAATCACTCACCTCGCTTCCCACTCTGACACATCCTTGGCTGCCAACATAGAAACTCTGCACCGCTTTCAACAAATGTCCACCCACTCCACACAGACGCAACACCCTCCACAGCGCTTCCCTGTCAATCCTGTCGTATGCCTTCTCCAGTTCCATGAAGGCCCAGAACACATCCTTTCCCTTCGCAAAGTACTTCTCACAGACCTGTCTCACAGCAAATATCTGATCGGTACACCCTCTACCACTCCTAAAGCCACACTGTTCCTCTCCAATTGCGCAGTCCGTACAATCCTTTTGATCAGCACTCTCCCTTACAACTTACGAACCACACTTAACAGACTGATACTTCTCGAGTTGCAGCATTCATTTTTATCTCCTTTGCCCTTATACAGCGGAACAATGCAGGCACAGCGCCACTCAATTGGTACCACGGCTGCCACAAAACACAAGTTCAGTAACCTCACCAACCATTCTACAATCGTTACTCCACCCTTTTTCAGGCACTCGGTCGCAACGCTATCCAAAACAGGGGCTTTCCCTGCTTTCATCACCTCCACTGCCCCCGGCACCTCTACCCTGGCAATGTCCGCCACAAGTCTCTCTCCCAAAACTGGCATCCAAGCAAAACCACCCATAGCAACAATGTCATTCCCTCTGTCATTTTCGATATCCAACAACTCATCAAAATACTCGGCCAACCTCTTCCGTACATCACCACTTTCCAACAACAACTGGCGGTTTTCATCTTTCACCACTTCCTCCTTTTCGGTTTCTCCCTTTCTCACCCTCTTCACCTCTTTCCAGAGCATCTTTTTATTCGCCTCAAAATTCTGGCACAACCGTCTGCACCACCTGGCATCAGCGTCCCTTTTGGCTCTCCTCACCACCCGTTTCACCTCGTTTCTTCTCTCTTTATAGCCTTCGTAGGCCACCACAGACTTCACCTGCAACCACTCCTCAAATGCTCCTCTTCTCCGTGCCACCGCCAGTTTGACCTCCTCGTTCGACCACTCACAACCTTTCCTTCTGCACCCGCCCAAAAAGCGCGCACCAAACACATTCTTGGCACATCTCAGCAATGCATCTCTAAACGTCTCCCATTCTTCCTCCACATCTCTCAGGTCCTGTCCTCTCACGTTGTAATATTCTTCTCTCAATAGCTGTTGAACTCCTCAGCTGTGCTTCTCACATTCAGTCCACTCACTTTCACTACCTCTCTTCCTCCTCCCACTTTTTTGTTGCCCTTCCACCTCGGCCCCACTCTTAATCTACCTTCCACCAGCAGATGATCAGACATTCCTCTCCTCCACTCTCCCCTCTCAACATCCGCACATCCAACAGACTCCCCACCATTCTCCTCGATATCAGCACAAAATATACCAACGCTCTCTCCACCACTGTCCCACGGGCCATCCTTAACCATGTGTACTTGTGGATATCTCGCTTCTTGAACAAACTGTTCCCGACCACCAACTCATGCTCCGTACACAGACCTATCAGGTTTTCTCCACTGTCATTTCTACCGGGAACGCCATACCTTCCTATCACATTCGCCACCACTGCATCTCCAACTCTCGCATTAAGGTCACCCAGTACAACTTCATTGAAATGACCTCCAAAATTCTCAATACACTCACTCAGGTCAATCCAGAATTGCTCTTTCTCATCCTCACCCCTCTCGCTACCTGGACCATATGCACTCACAAATACCCATCTTTCTACGCCTAACTCAACTTTCACCCACATCAATCTTGAGGACACCTCAAGATTGATGGAAGTACAGGAGGAGGATGGGATAGAGAGGGGAAGGGTGGGGGGATGGCAATGCATGCACTCTTATCAGCAGGGCTAAATTACTGAGACTTTCTCTTGACTGTCAAGAGTCAAAGGGAAAGAGCGCCCAACATATTTGCACCTTGTTAGGACCTATTTTGATGTAACGTATTTCATGAAGCACTGTCGTAACTTGAACACAAATAAGTCAAGAAAAATTAAATGTTGGTATTTATCAGCACTTGCGTACTGAAGCACTCCCACATACTCTAATTCATCAGCACTCCTATCATGTTTTCAGATACCATGACTTAGTGGCCGAAATCAAGCGGTGGTTTGACCGGTCAGTCTTCGGGGATATTAGTGGAGAGTGGATTATGATACGACTTGAGGGTGGGGATGAAACAGGCGCACTTTGCTATTGCTGACGAACAACTGTGTTATGGCTAACGGGCACACTGTGTTATGGCTAACGGGCACACTGTGTTATGGCTAACGGGCACACTGTGTTATGGCTAACGGGCACACTGTGTTATGGCGGACGAACACACTGTGTTATATCTAACGGGCACGCTGTGTTATGGCTAACGGGCACACTGTGTGATGGCTAACGGGCACACTGTGTTATGGCTTACGGGCACACTGTGTTATGGCTAACGGGCACACTGTGTTATGGCTAACGGGCACACTGTGTGATGGCTAACGGGCACACTGTGTTATGGCTAACGGGCACACTGTGTTATGGCTAACGGGCACACTGTGTTATGGGTAACGGGCACACTGTGTTATGGCTAACGGGCACACTGTGTTATGGCTAACGGGCACACTGTGTTATGGCTAACGGGCACACTGTGTTATGGCTAACGGGCACACTGTGTTATGGATAACGGGCACACTGTTATGGTTAACGGGCACACTGTGTTATGTCTAATGGGCACACTGTGTCATGGATAACGGGCACACTGTGTTATGGCTAACGGGCACACTGTGCCAGGCTAAACTGTGCAGGGTGCAATGCTCTAACGGACCCACTTTCAATGACACACAAATACACTGTGCTGTGGCTAATGGACGTGTTATGTCGGACGAGCAACTGTGTTATTTCTTACAAGCGAATAAGGCTAGTTCCCATAGAGGAAATCTGACATTCGAAACAGGAGAAGCCAACTTGTACTACCTCTGAGCAAAGGATCTGTAGGAATGCATGTAAGGAGTAAAGATGGATACAGTGTCCTTTCACCAAGACCTTTTCATTTGATTTAACTGAACCAATGGCAGATAACTTCCCTAACGCGGATGGCGTCCAGCCATACTACGAGCATTGAATATACTTTGGCGTTATGTTTGTAATACAAAGCTCCCTGTATTAGTAAGTGAAACCTGTACCCTTTAATAAGGCTTAATATTTAGTACTCCTTTTACCGGGCGAAGGGATCTCCAAATGTGAATAAACTCTATCGATGAACATAATTGATAATGTGTCTGATAAAGGATTGGAGGATAGCAAAAGATTGCCGAACTCAATTTGTTAGCATCTGAGTCGGTCAGAAAGATGCTGTGGACCCTGCAGTGAAAGATGACCAAAGAAAGCAAAGCGATACAGTTGCTCAAAATATCTGTAGTTTTTTCTGGCCAGCACAATATGTATTTTTTTTTGGCCAGAATAATCTGTAGTTTTTTCTGGCTAGATTGATCTGTATGTTTTTCGGACAGCTGGCATGTGTTCGTAGAGAGGGGAACACTCTTTAGCAGGAAATAAGAGGGAAATGTAGGTAGACATTTGAACAATGCCATCTCTGCAATAGAATCAATTACAAAGCACTAGCAATCTGCAATAAATAATGCAGGAAGTGAATAGAAAAATAATTACATTTAAAATAGACGTAAAATGAAAGGTATTTCAACGTCATAATTGAATTCCAAATTGCCTTTACAACGCATTGAAGCAATCAGGGCATTGCTACGCTAATTGCGTAGTGTTATGTAAAGTAGTGGAACACACTCTATTGCGAAGTTACGACTTAGCAGACGGACGAAAAGGAGCTGTTTTATTTACTTGCAAAGAATAATCACTCTTCCGAAACGTTCAATGTTACGGTACCTGGCAAGAAGGTCAAACTTTTGTCCGAGACATGAAGGAGGTACATCAATGATGTTGTCCTGAAGATGTCTCAACTGTTAAGCGATAACCTATAAACCTCAACCTTTGTCCGAGACATGAAGGAGGGACATCACTGATGTTGCCCTGAAGATGTCTCAACTGCTAAGCGATAACCTTCAAACCTCAGCTCATGTTGATAACATTCAAGGGAATTTAAATTCCTTTATCCCTGACAAGAAGTATCATATTTACCCGCACGGTTTCGAGTCATGAACACATTATCTGCCCGACCCTCTTGGCAGGAAACTTTGATACGATCCAAACGCGTGGTCCCACAGCTGCTCCTGAACACCTCACGCAGTGCTGGGGATGATACTGTATCTAATTACATTTCCCAAACACATAGCCCGATTATCAGGAGGTAATATCTAGACAAATTCAATGGACAATGTATTTAGATAAAGAATCGTGGCCACAGTTAGCGCATGGAGTCAAGGACTCCCTTTGACTGCAGGAGTGTCCCGCACGGGGTCCTTTAGAAGACTGCAGCTGCAGCGAGAGTTGAAACAGACATGTCAGCAGGAGGAAGTTTGATGCACACAGATGTGAATACACTTATTTCAAGTTAGTTCTAAAACGAGCAACCATGTCCTAGGTGAGTAGCTAGTTCTAAAACGAGCAACCATGTCCTAGGTGAGAAGTTAGTTCTAAAACGAGCAACCACGTCCTAGGTGAGAAGTTAGTTCTAAAACGAGCAACCATGTCTTAGTTTAGAAGTTAGTTCTAAAACGAGCAACCATGTCCTAGGTTAGAAGTTAGTTCTAAAACGAGCAACCACGTCCTAGGTGAGAAGTTAGTTCTAAAACGAGCAACCATGTCCTAGGTGAGAAGTTAGTTCTAAAACGAGCAACCATGTCCTAGGTGAGAAGTTAGTTCTAACACGAGAAACCATGTTTTAGGTGAGAAAGAGGAAGTTGCTGGAAAAAATTCCCTCCAATGTTATTCACGATGGTATACCCTAATACAGTACAACAAAATTGTACTGTATAAAGAGTATCATGATTCTCTCAGAAATAATATCGTTAGGGTATTAACGAATACAATTCTTATCATGTTATAGGAGTGCGTGTTACTCAACTTTAACAAATGAAATTAGATAAATTTGATTAATTTAGCCAGAAAATGAACATGACTCCGATTTTTACGAACAACTATAAGGAACCACTGTATATTTTTGAGTGCTCTTTCTCCCTTGGTTGTCTCAATGAGACACAAGATAGTAGGGGTCGTGGGACGGCCCTGCAATTACATATGATGCAGCTGGGGTAAACCAGTGAAAGCTGTCGGGTCATGATGCGGAAGTTGACCACTGCACAGTTGACTGACTTGACTTGGAGTGTGTGAACAAACAACTCCAGACCACACCATTTTGCGTTACAGGGCTAAGATGAGGTATTTTTGTAGGGTGTATTGAGAGAAAGGTGAGGAGGGTCGTGTCATCGGCTACCATTCTTCTTGGAGGGATGATGTACTTTGCTTCTTTGTATATGTATAGTCTTTAAAGCAGTTTCCCGTACGTCTGTCCCGGCAACGACGCCCTCTTCGGAGCTGACACTACTCAAGGTGTACAGCTGCACAACTTATTGCGAAAAGGTGTTTGTTATATCATATGTTCCTGCATGTTCTACAGACATTCGTTTAACCCGATCACGACTAGGAAAGAAACTTTGGCTCACCTCACTCCAGACCAGCACCGCAGCCTATTGTTTCTTAGAAAGTAAGCTTTGACAGATATACTACTAACACGAGAAACATTTGCCGATAAGTTATGGTTTTATGGGTGTCTAAACACCAGCGGGTGTGCCAAGTATTGGGCAAAGCAGTGTTGCAAGCCCTCCCTTCTAACACACCTCCTTCATAACATTGTTTCGCGGCATCATCACGTACGGCACTGTTTGAAGCAAGCACATGTGCTTCATGAACGTGAGACAAATATTCCTCATGAACTTGCGTATCAAAACCATTTGGGCTCACTGCACGCAACTTCAGGCTGACACGGGGGCCATAAATGACGGGTGCCAGCAATGTGATGACGCTAGACAGAACGTGACGAGTTAGCTGGACGTTGCAGAGACGGGGATATTTATTGGTCAGGGGAAGGTACGCCAAAACCGTTGCTGATGGCAGGATTACAGACCTCAAACACAGTATACTGATAATAATGAATATGAAATGCATTTTTTTCACTCTTGTAATGGCTTTTGGTAATGGGACCCTTTTTGCTTCAATGCCATGTGGATGTGGATCATATGTCTGGAACGGAAAAATTTCGTCGTGTTTCCTCGGACATCTTTGGACGGATATCCCCCACCTAAAATACTGAATAATAATGACTCGCTGCTCAACAGCCGCTTTCCTTCATTAATCTCCATCGGGTATCCAGCACTTGAAACATGGAAAACCCGATCGTATGTTGAACAAAAGTTCAATACGATCCTGAATCTCTGTTAGAGTACTGTGAGGCAGTTGGCCCACCACTGACCGAGATACTGTGAGGCAGTTGGCCCACCACTGACCGAGATACTGTGAGGCAGTTGGCCCACCACTGACCGAGATACTGTGAGGCAGTTGGCCCACCACTGACCGAGATACTGTGAGGCAGTTGGCCCACCACTGACCGAGATATGGCAACACAATGGAAACAAACCCTGTCTGGGGGAATTACGTCATAATTTAGGCGGCTGTGAAGCCAACATCAAATTTCCTCCCCAGGAAAATGATGTATTGTATCATGGTTACGGAATACTTACGGGTAAAGAGTTTGAGTCTGTGACTTCACACACCCAGTCAGGGTTGGATTACTTCGTCTTGCCATGTTGCGACCAGCAGGGGGTGTAAATGATTATTCATATAT
>SDVV010023748.1:0-12703 GCA_016164225.1 Gammarus roeselii
TAATTATTCCGTAACCAGTTGAAACCCAAACGATGCATTCTAAAAACGACCAAATAGGGCAACGCGCAACGTGATACATGTTAAAATAACATAAGCAGCCTGTTTCCTCATTTGTTTCGCGGTCGAACAATGTCCTCTACTTGCATCGTCGGTTTTGTATTGGCTTTGTGCACAGCGGTGGCAAAGGAAACCCAGGAGAATCTTCTTAAACAAATACTTATTTTCGAGGCAAAATAAGAAGAATCAATTTGCGTGCGCTTCTATAAACACTGACCTCGTTGAATGAGGTATAATTCAATTAGGAGTATAAATATTACGCACCTCAAACAAGCTGTAGATACTTCGAGTTGTCAGCAACTTGCAAACAAAGTATGCTGTTGGTCACTAAACACCTCTATGTCCTGCAGTTGGTGCGAACCTCCTCAAGTTATCCAACAGCAAACTGCTGCAGAGACAACACACTGGACACGAATTCCTGACGGGTCCACGACGCACGAAGTCTCGAATCCGCTTTCAGTAAGTCGTTCTGAAGTATGAACAGTCGCCTGTTAGAGTCTCTCCTCTGCAATCATATAGAGTGCAACTACGAGCATGCATGCACTTGCATGCTCGTGGATACTTTCTTTTTAAGAAATCTAATCCCACATGAATGCAAAATTGTCCATGTGGAAGTTACTTCTTACACCAAAGCAGAAAAACTTGGCATGAGTTGTAGCTCACGAAATAACACATTTAAAATTAATTGATTTGGTGAAGGGCAGGTCTATTAGTACGCTACTACTAATAGACCTGCCCCTTACTAATACACGCTACTGATTTGTACCTTTTCCAGTGTCAGCCGGTGAAGGAGTTTGTAGTCAGTGTTCAACAGCCAATAATGTACATGTATATTGCATTATCATAACCAAATCTAGATTAATTAAACTGAATGATTAATTTTCTTATTGAGTCCCTTTAGAGTTTTAAGACTCTTTCCTACTAGTGAGGGAATAGCCCGATGTTTTAGAGTGCGGCCAGTATCCATCCAGGGTGCAATAGCTGAGAAAAAAATGACTCTACGTATTCCATCCTCCCGGTTTCATTTATGAACAATAAATGAAATGTTTTGCAACTATTTGCGCTCAGGCGGAACAACTTTGAGGCCTAGGGAAATATCTTACGGTCACGATAGGGAGTGTAAAAATGACATCGATCAGAACCGGGACGTCATCATGATGTACAATTGGGACACCAAATACGCTTAAAGTTATAGCCAATGGCATCCAATGGCATCCTTTTGTGACTAAGACTTGAAGAGAGGTGTTCACAAGTGTTTACAAGGGTAGGAAGACAACAACAGGGCTATTGGCCCAAACTAGGTTGTCTTTGATAGCAAGAGGATTAGTTCTGTGTAGTAGAACGTCTGAGAGAGCTTCATGTGCCATTTCTGTTTTCATAACATCAAGAATGGGAACGGTTTAGCTATTTATCGGCGATTTATGTAGAACTTATCGTGACGAAACTAAAACGTTTCGATTGAATTGTTCCATTCTTTGACAACTCTATACGTGAAGAAATTGCGCGTGATTTCGAGTGAGAAACGTTTCCCAACGATTTTGTATCCATTGTTCCTAGTCACTCCGTTCGTATCCAGAGTGAAAAGGCTAGCTCGGTCGACGTTTTCCTCACCTTTCAGAATCTTTCACACTTCAATCATGTCGCCTCTGACACGACGTTGTCTAGCGAATAAATATTGAGTTCATGTAGAATGTCTTCGTACAATTTATTCCGCAGCGAAGGGACGAGTTTGGTAGCTCGGCGTTGAACCTTCTCTAATTTAATAACGTCTTTTCTAAGATACGGAGACCAAAATTGAACGGAATACTCTAGATGCAGTCTAACAAATGCATTGTATAACTTGAGCATACTCTGTGGGTTTTTGTACGAGATAGTGCGGGATATCATACCTAGCATTTTGTTGCCGTTCCTAGCCTCATCGTCACATTGCTTGCTATTTTTTAAGTCGTTACTAATGATGACACCTAAATCACTCTTTTCGGTGACAAGATTGAGTTTCTTTCCGGTTATTGAATATTCGTTTTTAAGTTATGAGGACCTATGTGCATAACTTAACATTTGTCTATATTAAATTTCAATTGCCCCTTTTCTGACCAATCAACAATTTTGTTCAAGTCTAGTTGGATCTGCTGACACTCTATTTCAGCTAGTACTTTTTCTCATATTTTTCGTATCGTCTGCAATCTTGCTAATGTTTGAGAGTACGTCGCTATCGAGATCGTTAATGAATATTGTAAAAAGAATTGGACCTATCACAGATCCTTGAGGCACGCCGCTTGTGACATTACCCCAGGGGGGGGGGAGCTCCGTTAAGTATAACTCGTTGCCGTCTGTATGTAAGCCAGCATTTTATCCTGTTGTTAAGCTCGCCTTTGATACCGATTCTGTGCAATTTACTAATAGGCGCTTGTGGGGGACTTTACCAAAGGCCTTTTGATTGTTTGTCATGGGTTTCAATTTATTCTTGAAAAAAATAGCATGTTCGTAAAACAGGAACGGTTGTGTCTAAAGCCATGCTGAGAGTCGCCAATCAGTTTGTTTGATTCTAAGAATTCTGTAATTTTATCCGTTAACAAACTTTCCATCAATTTGCCAATGACTGAGGTGAGACTAATTGGACGGTAATTGTCGGGACACTTTTTGTCCCTTTTTTAAAAATTGGGTTAGCATTGGCTTCCTTCCATGTAGAGAGGTAGGGGTCATTTGTGAGAGATTGGGTGAAAATGTTTGATAAATCTTCGTCGATTTCGTTTCAAGTCTCTTTTAGAATTCTGGAATGAACTTGGTCTGAACATGGAAATTTTGTGACGTTCAATTTATCTGTATATTTAATAACTTCGGCGGGTGAAAAGTTCACTGTGCTGAGGGCTTTAATTCCGGTGGGTGGGTTAGAGAGCAGGGGGTGGGTTAGCGAGCAGTGAGTGGGTTAGAGAGCGGTGTGCGGGTTAGATTGCGGTGGGTGGGTTAGAGATCGGTTGGTGGGTTAGAGAGCGGTGGGCGGGTTTGGGTTGAGATTCAAAGGCCTTGTCACCAAAACGTTAAACAGGCATGTTTGTCTTTTTCCAAGTAAGCAATATTTTGGTTCAAAAGCTGAGTAAAAAATTGTGTTTAGAATAATAACCTTGCCCCAATATGTTCTGCCTGGCATACTGCCATGGTGCCGCATAATTGAGAGAATATTTTATGGAAATTTTTGGATGAGTCTATGGCTGCTACAATTGGTGTCAAGAGATGGGGCCGTGTTATCAAGGCATTCATGGAGCTACACAGATATATATAAATATTTGCTTGTTTATATTTAAAAAAGTCAATATTCAGCATTTTTTATGAATAAGGGTAAATAAAAACATGGAGATATCGATATCTTCTTGTTTGCGCCTACTCCCTGTCATGGCGATCCCTGTTCCCCTCGCTCACGTTGTATCGCGATAGGTCTGAGTGATCGTGAACAAATCGCCTGAGTGGACGGACAATAGAACGACAAATAAGGGAGAGGGAGTGACTTGATGGCCCAGAATGACGGCTCACATGTAGGGACTTTTAGCATTGCAAAGACTCCGAGGCTCTGATCTGAGGGTAATATTAAGGGAAACAGCGTGTCACTCTCGCAGCCCGGTTAAGCGCCTCACAAAATAATTATAATGCGCGCACTAACGCGAACGAAATACGTATACTAATTGTAGTGTGCGCACAAATGCTAACGCAATGCGTATACTAATTGTAGTGTGCGCACTAATGCTAACGCAATGCGTGTACTAATTGTAGTGCGCGCACTAATGCTAACGCAATGCGTATACTAATTGTAGTGCGCGCACTAATGATAACGCAATGAGTATACTAATTGTAGTGCGCGCACTAATGCTAACGCAATGCGTATACTAATTGTAGTGTGCGCACTGATATCGGCATCGACATACTACTGTCGATGACGTATAATAATGGCAAAGACGGCATGGACGAACAATATAAAGACTATACAATTATACAATCACCATCAGCTATGAGTTCATGTAATTCATTGTGTATTCACTCAACCGAAATATTTTCGAAAAAATTACAGGAACTACATTCGTGTTTTATTAAATTTGCATAATACTATGGGCGTGTTGGGCGTTAGGATTAAATTACTGAAGCCTTCTCGCCCATTAAGCAGAGATGATATCATTTCTGACCGTGACATTGCTGGGCTTGACTCGACTTCATTGAAATGGCAAGGATACACGGCCATCCTTAGATTGAAGTGGAGGAAGTTAATTGTCACTATGATTGTGGACTCACCTTCAATCAACAGTGCCTCCATATCCTTATCTGTGCCCCGGGTAACTCATCGCTGCTGCTTATCAGTGATCACATACAGAACGCAGTCACCCACTCTGCTCCTGCTTTCGCTCACAGTGATAACATGGCTCTGGGCATAGCGAACGAGGCACCTCCGATTCTGCTCATGTTAATGAAACTTTTACTTTGATTTATTTATCTTCAAAGTTTGGTAGTTCATGAGCATATTTTTCTGGGCCTGATTCGCAATTGTTGTTGATAAACAAGATACTTTTGCTGGCGGCGTCAGAGCAAGGTATGCCTCTGATCTCCAGTCACGCTGAGAAGATACTTTTGCTGGCGGCGTCAGAGCAAGGTATGGCTCTGATCTCCAGTCACGCTGAGAAGATACTTTTGCTGGCGGCGTCAGAGCAAGGTATGCCTCTGATCTCCAGTCACGCTGAGAAGAAACATCAACCTTTATCGTTTGCTGATCCATCTTTCGGGAGGTTTTTATCTGATATTAAAATAAAAAATTCAGTAGCTAAATGGCGGGTGCAAGGATAATGCCATTTCACATAATATTTTTAATCATGATTACTGCACCCACAGCACACTTAGACGGACTGACTCCTACTATTTTGATGTCTCCTGGCAGTTTGTTCTCAGAAGAAGGGTAAACCAAAGCGGTCGGACCATCATGGCTTACAAGTGTTTACAAGTGTAGAAAGACAACAACAGGCCTATTTGGCCAAACTAGGCTGCGTTTTGATAGCAAGAGGATTAGTTCTGAAGTAGAACGTCTAAAAAGAGCTTCATGCGCAATTTCTGTTTTGAAAACATCAAGAAAAGGAACGGCTTAGCTATTTATCGGCGATTTATGTAGAACTTATCGAGCCGAGACTTAAACGTTTCGATTGTATTGCTGTTTACCACCTCCGCTGGAGGTTTGTTCCATTCTTTATTAACTCCATACGTGAAAAGATTGCGCGTGATGTCGAGTGAGAAACGTTTCCTTACGATTTTGAATTCATTGTTCCTTATCACCCCGTTTGTATCTAGAGTGAAAAGGATCACTCGGTCGAACCATAATCTTCCACACTTCGATCATGTCACATCTGACACGACGTTTCTCTAGCAAATAGAGATTGAGTTCACGTAGCCTGTCTTCGTACTATTTATTCCGCATCGAAGGAATGAGTTTGGTAGCTCTACGTTGAACGACTTTTCAAAGAAATAAAACCAGAATTAAACGGAATACTCGAGATGCGGTCTAACAAATGCAATGCATAACGTGATCATACTGTGTGTTTTTTTGTACGAGATAGTGCGGGGTATCATACCTAGCATTTTGTTGCTTTTTTTGACAGCAAGTCGTTAAGTCGTTACTGATGATGACTTCTAAATCTCTCTCTTCAGTGACAGGAATGAGTTTCTTTCCGGACTTTGAATATTCGTGCTTGAGGTTAAGAGGCCTTATGTGCATAACTTTACATTTGTCTACATTAAATTTAATTTGCCACTTTTCTGACCAATCAACAATTTTGTTCAAGTCAAGTTGGATCTGCTGGCACTCTAGTACGGTTTGCACTTTTCCTCCTATCTTAGTATCGTCTGCAAACTAGCAAATGTTTGGGAGTACGTTTCTATCGAGATCGTTAGTGAATAGAGTACATAGAACTGGACCTAGTACGGATCCTTAAGGCACACCGCTTATATTATTACTCCAGGAGGAGGAAGCACCGTTAAGTACAACTCGCTGCCGTCTGTCCGTAGGCCAGCATTTTATCCAGTTGTTAAGCTCGCCTCGAATACCGATGCTGTGCAATTTACTAAGTAAGCGCTTGAAGGGGACTTTATCAAAAGCTTATTAAAAGTCAAGGTAAATGATATCAATTGGAGATTTTGTGTTGTGGATTTCGATTATATTCTTGAAAAAAGTAGCAGGTTCGTAAGACAGGAACGGCTGTGTCTAAAGCCATGTTGCGAGTCGCCAATCAATTTGTTTGATTCTAGGAATTCTGTAATTTTATCCGTTATCAAATTTTTCATCAATTTGCCAATGACTGAGGTAATACTAATTGGTCCTTAATTTCCGGGACACTTTTTGTCCCCTTTTTTGAAAATTGGGGCAACATGACCTCCTTCCATTTAGAGGGGCAGGTGCCATTTGTGAGAGATTGGGTGAAAACGTTTGATAATGTTCGGCAATTCCGTTTTTAGTTTCTTTCAGAATTCTGGGATGAATTTTGTCTGGACCTGGAGATTTTGTGACTTCCAATTTATCTATATATTTAATAACTTCGGCGTGGGAAAAATTCACTGTGCTGAGGGGTTCGATTCGTCTTTCCGCAATGATTTCCTCAGGATTAGGAATATCCTGATTCTCTAACGTAAATACAGAAGAAAAATATTCATTATGTAGGGCACTCATTTTGGTGTCATCCGTTCCTAGCTCACCAATATCGTTCTTGAGAGGACCAATTACAGATCTTGAATTTTTTTGCTCGAAACATAACTAAAAAATTGTTTCGAATTAGTTTCGGCATTGACGGCAATTTTATTTTCATAATCTTCTTACGTTTCTGGCCCCTCTTTAGATCTCTTCTGCTGATGTTGTATTCATTTTTTGCTAAGTCGTCATGTGGATGTTTCTGTTTTATCGAGTGCTATGCTTTCTTTCGTTACTGAAGGCGCTGCAATTCTCCTTTCCAGTACTTAGGCTGATTGACAGCTGTTCGTCTGTTTTTGCGCGTTAGCATTAGTGCTCATATTCATTATTTTTAAGTGCAGTCAAGAAATTGGTAAGCGATTGGTTGACATCTTGTCCTAGGGTTATATTTGTTGACGCTATTGACTCTTTTAGGCCATCAAAGTTAGTTAATCTAAAGTTAGGGACTTTTTCACAGTTTGTTGACGTTATCAACTCAAGCTCTATCAAAAAGCGGATACCGTTGTGGTCGTTAGTTACAAGTGGTTCTCCCACTTCGACGTTCAGGACATGAGAGTCGCTTGCACTAAATAGGAGAACAAGAATATTGCTACCTCTTGTAGGTGTCTTCACCATTTGGGTCATGAACTTATTGTCTGCAAAATCAATCAGACGTTGGCCGGTGGCAGTGCATTCGTTTGTTTTCCAATCAATGTCAGGGATATTGAAGTCTCGAGCACAATACTGTGCTGTGTTGTGACGATATTGACGGGGTGTTGTAAAGATCGATATCATCTGCAGCCTTGCTTTTTTGGGGACGATAGACGAGAGTGGTTTGCCATATTATATGTTTACCGACTACTTTGATTGGTACTATGTCGTGTCTGCCATTTGAAATAGTGACTTCTAGTATTTGTAGGATGTTTTTCACAAGAAACAGCACTCCACCGCCCTCTCGGCCTTGTCTATCTTTGCGAAATAGTGAGTAACCGGGGAGAGTAAATTCGCCTAAATAATGCCTGGTGCTCAGTTTCATCCACGAGTCCGTGATTGCTATATGTCGATGCTTTCATTACATGCAAGGATACCTAATTTTTCGATCTTGTCGCGGAGACGTCTAGCGTTCACATACTGACATGTGAGAGTACCGTTGGTAACATTAACATGATTTTCTTGACTTATGCTGATTCTACTTTGAGGCCTTGTGTCGGAGCCCAGACTTTCGTTTACGTTTACGCGGGTTGTACTATAGTGAAGCAGCGACTACTGCCTCTAACTCGGACATGATTCATGACAGGAACTTTTTTGCGAGGACCTGCGGTCATGTTTTGATGGGCTCCTGTATTGGTTGTGTAGCTAATGTTGGCACGGGTGGAGGCCGTTGGGTCATTATGTCGGGCAATGCTGGCGGAGTTGTGGGTTGGATATCGAGTGCGTTTTTTGACTTACTTTCGGTGTTAAGACCAGCCCCGATGTTTTTAAGGATGTTTTCGAGGGTATTGAGTCCGTATGTGCTTATGCGAGCCTTGTTGGTAATTCTGTTGAGGTTGTTGTACTATGGATCGATCGTCGTATCCCAATGATCAGAGAATGGGATTTTCTGAGCTTTGCAAAATGTTGCTAGGCGATTGTTAAGTAAAATCATCTTGCTTATCTTGTATCTACTTTGATTTGGATGGGGCAGGATGCCATGTCATGGATGTTCGCGTTTGAGCTTTTGACATTGGTCAGCATGGTTTCATACCTTTTCCACGTCGATTTCGTCTGCGACACGTCTTTAGCTCCGACTTGTAGTATAATTCGTTTGGAAGAATGTATCTTTTCCTTTTCGATTATGCCTTCGACCTCGTCGATTTTCAAGTCTGCTTTGCCAAGTATTTTCAGTTGAATTCTCCATCTTCGCTGTTATGATTGGAAGGTGGTGACATTATAGTCAACAATCGCAATAACTTCCTCTGTATTCTGAGAGTACATTTCATCGGGCAATACATCACGGTTACGTGTGTTGGGTCGGATGTGGTGGGGTTGTGGCACAACGTGTGTTGCACTGTCGCAGAGTGGCTGTATCCTGCTTACTATAGTTGTGTAAAATGCATCGCTATCTCTGACTGAGTTTTCTATCGATTTGATGCTGTCTTTTGTCTCTGCGTCTAGAGTTAAGAGCTTCTTGGCCAATTCGGAGTCTAGGTGCCTTTGAAGTTCTTTCATTTGATTTAGGGTAGCCTCAGTAGTTTTTCTTTGACTGCTGCTAAAGGTAGATCAAATCAGCCGAACACAATACACTTTTTCCGAGTTAGCATGTTGATGTTCGGTGTTTGGTGGCTTGCCTCGTGCTGTGGTTGAACGCAGCCGGCAATTGAAGTTGTTTGTGTGTTTTCTAGCTAACTTAATCGAACGTCCGACCCCTTTGAGCTTACCCTAGTGTGTCAAAATATTTATTTAAAGTTTATCTCATTCAATCTCATCTCGTGTAATGCCAAAAATGGTTCAAACTTCTAGCTTATGTTTAGTTTGATTGCCTTTCTACAGTAATCGGAGCTGAGGCATTCATTTTGAATGAAGCTAAACATTTATTTTTTTCGATGATTTTTATTTAATTTGTCACGGTGTCGTTAGAATCAAATTGTATCTATTTCTAAACAAGATCATCGAAGAATTTCCCTTTCCACAGTCTTCTAGAGACGCATTTACTCAGTTTAAAGACGATACAACCTTGGTCAGAAGTAACCTGCATTACATATTGTAACTTCGAGGGTGACAAGGAGGTGCATATTTGCATGTGCTTGAGTAATTCTAACATTATAGCTAAACTGTTACTTCCAAATTTGTTCTGCGGGTTTGAAAAAATGTATTTTAACTTGCACAGACAAGGGGGTTAACAAGCACGGACAAGGGGTATAACCAGCACAGAAAGGAGGCTTAACTATCACAGACAGAAGGTTTGACAAGCACAGACAGGGGGCTTAGCCAGCACAAAAAGGGGGTTTAACTAGCACAGACAGGGGTATAACTAGCACAGAAAGGAGGCTTAACTATCACAGACCGAAAGTTTGACAAGCACAGACAGGGGGTTTAGCCAGCACAAAAAGGGGGTTTAACTAGCACAGACAGGGGTATAACTAGCATAGAAAGGAGGCTTAACTATCACAGACAGAAGGTTTGACAAGCACAGACAGGGGGCTTAGCCAGTACAAAAAGGGGGTTTAACTAGCACAGACAGGGGTTTAACTAGCACAGACAGTGGCTTAACTAGCACAGCCAGGGTGGCAAGCGAGTACATACAGTGAATTTTACAAGGACAGACGCAGGGGGGTTTAGCTTAACATGCACAGTAGATTTGGTATTGTATTATGACTAAAGTAGTTTTAGCATTAGTATGTATGTTTGTATCGCTGTCGGGTATCAGTGTAGGATTATTTCATTTTATTTTTTGTCGATAGGAACAGTGTGTAGCTTTAGGCGTCGATTTATAGGATGTTGTAATTGTATGCACTTATTCGAATAAAACTATTTCAGATTTAGCACTTAAAATTTTAATCTGGATTTGTAGATGTATCACATAAGCGGTAAAGAAATAATGCAGGCCTGTATCGGTTATGAACACATACATGTATTATGTACCGATGATGCATAGCATTCAAACGTCCAATATTGCCACATTTCGTGTGTACGTAAATATTAAAAATGTGACTGGCCTGCATAAAAAATTCAACACTAATTGGGCGCGACTGAACTCGACCAGGTAATCATGACGATCTTATGTGCTATAGTGGCTCTATGAAGCACATTCACTTATGCTAATTGCATAGACTGCACCTCCCTCCGTCCGTCCACTGCACGGCGTGCCTCCTTTGTAGCAGCACCAACACTGATCAATTACGAGCCCTTTAACCTGTGCTCTCTGAACCAGAGTAACCGCTTAAGAGTGTAGGGCAATGTGTTGTACCTAGATACTTCTTCACAAAACGTTGTCAACGTCCAGAGCCTGAAAAACACGGAGTGAATTTTAAAAATGTATTTATATATATTATCGTGACCAACACGATACTGTATCGTGACCGACACGACACTGTATCGTGACCAACACGATACTGTATCGTGACCGACACAACACTGTATCGTGACCAACACGATACTGTATCGTGACCAACACGATACTCTATCGTGACCAACACGATACTGTATCGTGACTAACACGATACTGTATCGTGACCAACACGATACTGTATCGTGATCAACACGATACTGTATCGTGACCAGCACGATACCGTATCGTGACTAACATGATACTGTATCGTGACCAACACGATACTGTATCGTAACCAACACGATACCGTATCGTGACCAACACGATACTGTATCGTGCCTGTCACGATACTGCATTGTGTTCTGCACTATGCTGCATCGTGCCCAACACGATACTGTATTGTGCCCGACACGATACTGTATCGTGCTGTACACGATACTGTGTCGTGCCCTACACGATACTGTATCGTGACCAACACGATACTGTATTGTGCTCTAAACGATACTGTATCGTGCCCTACAAGATACTGTATCGTGCCCATTCTGTTACTGTATCGTACCCTACCCGATACTGTATCGTGACCAACACGATACTGTATCGTGCCCGTCACGATACAGTATTGTGTACTACACGATACTGCATCGTACCCCACACGATACTGTATCGTGACCAACACGATACTGCATTGGGCCCCACACGATACTGTATCGTGCCGTACAGGATACTGTATCGTGACCAACACGATACTGTATCGTACCCTACACGATACTGTACCGTTACCAATGCGATACTGTATTGTGCCCGACACGATACATTACTGTATCCTGCACGATACTGCATCGTACCCTACACGATACTGTATTGTGTTCAACACGACACTATCGTCCCTCACACGATACTGTATCGTGCCCTACACGATACTGTATAGTGCCCGTCACGATACTTTATTGTGTCCTACACGATACTGCATCGTGCCGAACACGATACTGAATTGTGCTCTACACGATACTGTATCGTGTCCAGCACGATACTGCATCGTGCCTTACACGATACTGCATTGTGTCCAACCCAATACTGTATTGTGCCCAACATGATACAGTATCGTGCCTACCTCTATCGAGAGAGCTACCGTTCAATGCTAATCATAAATAGAGGGCTCTGGATGACTCGTCCCCGCCCTGCTTTCTGGAATGCTTTATTTCCTTAGTAAATAAAAAACGAGAAGGGAAACGTTGCTCTATTCATCCGTACCCTAGGGCGGGGGAGGGGTGGGGGGGTCGGGGGGTTGTTGCTCGTGATTATTAAGCATGTGTTATTACATGGCTGTGTTTGCATTCACTTACTTGCTAGAAAATGAGCCGCTGGGCACTATAAACTAATAAGATGGTTGTATAACAAAGGCAATGGCAAGCATGGCTGGGCCGGCCAAATGATAAAATTCGGTAAAGGAATTGTGCAGTTGTTGTGTGCTTGACTGTAAATGACATAATAATGTGGCTGGTATCTGACGAAAGCAACTGCACCTACAGAGCACACTCGCAAACACAGTGGAGGGTAACAAACTGTTTGTCAAGAGGATCAATTTGTAAAGGGTGTGCCGTATAGAGTATGAATATGAACAGAGCGCGTCATCTAGGGTGTAAAGGGCGTTGCATCTAGAGTGTACCGGGCGTGTCATCTAGAGTGTACAATGCATGTCATCTAGAGTGTACAGGGCGTGTCATCTAGAGTGTACAGGGCGTGTCATCTAGAGTGTACAGGGCGTGTCATCTAGAGTGTACAGGGTGTTTCATCTAGAGTGTACATGGTGTGTCATCTAGAGTGTACATGGCGTGTCATCTAGAGTGTACAGGGCGTGTCATCTAGCGTGTACAGGGCGTGTCATCTATAGTGTACATGGTGTGTCATCTAGAGTGTACATGGCGTGTCAT
>SDVV010023749.1:0-12702 GCA_016164225.1 Gammarus roeselii
TTGTCAAATGCATCATCATTACGAAATCCGCTGGAAATGACCACCTACCTAAATCTGGCAGGGGTTTGGAGCTTTGTCAAATGCATCATCATTAAGAAGGCCGCTGGAAATGGCCATCTACCTGGTAAAGTTCTTAAGTTTGCCTCCCACAGACTAATTGCAGTGCTTGCTCTCCTGCTCTCTGGCTGCATATATGTGAAGGAGCTACCAAGAGGAGAGGTAATATATAATTGTGGTCCTTATTCTGAAGAAACAAAATAACGGACCCTTCTGACATGAACAATTATAGCTTCATTGCTACTGTCACCTCAATATCCACAGTTCTTGCGCAGGTTATTCTTGCAGAATTGAGCACGTTTCTGTCCCCGCGAACAGTCATTTAAGATTCAAAGAGGGCTATGGAACTGGAATGGCGATTGTGGATTTGAAACAATTTTGACTATTACAGAAGTTGGGAGTCGCCTGTCTCCTTGTGCTTCTTTGACGCAAAGAAGGTTTTTGATAAAGTATGTCTATGAATTTTTTTACAGAAAGTTTATTGAGAGTGGAGCCCCTCTTCATGGAGCCCCAGTGCTGTGTGCCAGTTGTCAGTGCTGTGTGCCAGTTGTCAGTGCTGTGTGCCAGTTGTCAGTGCTGTGTGCCAGTTGTCAGTGCTGTGTGCCAGTTGCCAGTGCTGTGTGCCAGTTGCCAGTGCTGTGTGCCAGTTGTCAGTGCTGTGTGCCAGTTGTCAGTGCTGTGTGCCAGTTGTCAATGCTGTGTGCCAGTTGTCAGTGCTGTGTGCCAGTTGCCAGTGCTGTGTGCCAGTTGTCAGTGCTGTGTGCCAGTTGCCAGTGCTGTGTGCCAGTTGTCAGTGCTGTGTGCCAGTTGTCAGGGCTGTGTGCCAGTTGTCAGTGCTGTGTGTCAGTTGTCAGTGCTGTGTGCCAGTTGTCAGTGCTGTGTGCCAGTTGTCAGTGCTGTGTGCCAGTTGACAATGCTGTGTGCCAGTTGTCAGTGCTGTGTGCCAGTTGTCAGGGCTGTGTGCCAGTTGTCAGTGCTGTGTGCCAGTTGTCAGTGTTGTGTGCCAGTTGCCAGTGCTGTGTGCCAGTTGTTAGTGCTGTGTGCCAGTTGTCAGTGCTGTGTGTCAGTTGTCAGGGCTGTGTGCCAGTTGTCAGTGCTGTGTGACAGTTGCCAGTGCTGTGTGCCAGTTGTCAGTGCTGTGTGCCAGTTGTCAGTGCTGTGTGCCAGTTGTCAGTGCTGTGTGCCAGTTGTCAGGGCTGTGTGCCAGTTGTCAGTGCTGTGTGCCAGTTGTCAGGGCAGTGTACCAAGTGTCAGGGCTGTGTGCCAAGTGTCAGGGCTGTGTGCCTGTTGTCAGTGCTGTGTGCCAAGTGTCAGGGCTGTGTGCCAAGTGTCAGGGCTGTGTGCCGGTACTGTACGTCAAAGAGCATCATGATAGTTTCACACTATTTCGTAAGTACCGTTCCTGAAGAAATTGTACGATGGAATGGGAAAGTAGTGCAATGGTGTATCTGATCCAACACTGCTGCCAGTGGTGGGGTAATTCGAATCAAGACGGAATGTTTTGAATCGGCCGGATTTCTTGAATTGAATCTACGGTATTGTTGGCTAACATTTCATTTACCTTTCAATATCTGTATTTCTTCTAAAGTCGCTTAACAGCCTTGCTGCGCTGGACGGCCGTGATCAATTTTAGGGGCTATTCCAATACGCTCCACAAGATGATTTAAAGCAACTATCGTTCCGCTTTGTATAGACCAGGGCAGGTCGGTAGCCTCTCAGACTGTCAAATCGCAAAACCCGATCTTCCTCCACTTGCAGAAATATCTTATTAAAATTGTCGTAGACCTGCCCTACTTATTCGGCTGTTTTTATGATACGACTAATATTTTGTTGTCTGGAAGTGTAAAAGTTCTTCGTACTTTGGATACCCTGTAAAGTATACACGACATCGACTCATCTCGAATTCTGACTGAGGCCACCTTATTTTTTGCGTACATAATTACTGATATATCGTAAAGACAGACGGACAGAGACCACGAATAGGATTCAACACAATTTAACATGTGTACGCCTTTGATCCCCCACTGCTTGTAAGGAAGCTCACTGTTACTTCTTAATGCCGGAAAAATAATCCACATATCTTGTCTCTCAGTAATGTTCGTGAGTGAACAAAAGACCTGGATCATTCTCGAATACTGGAAGACTTCTTCTCCAACAGCGTTGGGACAAAAATTAGTGCTGATATTTAACATCGAATTAAGAGACACGAGGAAGTATCAGCTCCAAACTTCAAGGAAAATTGCATTTCAAACTAGCAGGCCGAAGACACATGACTTTCAGAACAACGGCAGAAGCAAATCACCTTAATAGTAAAGAGATGCAGGACGACCCTTCCATTTCCATAGGACAAGTTTCTGGAAAACTGGACTTCAGTAAGTGTACTACTAATAAGTTCTTCGGATGCGACCTAAATTGTAGCCGAACCGGTTCCCCAAGTGCCAGGAGCTTAGTGAAACTCTTATAAATCAATGCTTGTCATTTTGTTCATGGGAATCAGACTTAAACATTGATAGAGAGAAAAAAAAATATCGAATTACAATATCTTTATGCTTAGGCCACTTCCTAATCATCTGAATTGAGGGTTCTGGAGTGTCATTAGCCCTCACCAATGAGAAGATAACGTGATGAAGCTGTCCAGCGTTTAACCAAAAAAGATGTCAGCCGAGCGGTCGTGAACTTAGATCGTAGATCAAGACTGTGTTCCATCAATTTGGCAGCTCATTTCGAGTTGTGTGCAGAGCACCTCAACAAAAGCAATGGGTATCCTACAATATGTACCTGGGGATTGAGATGATGACAGAAGCGGTACAATACACGTTTCCGAGGTTCACGAGCGTCACCCAACCTCTCAATATCGTGTGACCTTATGTTGATCTATGACTGGGCTACGTCGAATCGGATCACTTCCGTGAACTCAGGTGTAACAGGATCACTGAAGTCAAACAACGTTATTGTGTGGTTGAACTAGGAAGGCCAAAATCACGACGTGATGTATGTGTAAATCAGTTCAGATCAAACTTTATGTCTGGAAGTGTTCGATCAAAAGTTGTGATATATTTTATATATTTTTTTATGTTAATAGGCCAAGAAGCCAATGTAGCTTTTGTTAGAGACGAAACTACTCGTTCGTTTGCATCGATGCGATACTTACTCGCTACAACAACAGGGGACGCTGAATCGTCTCGCATATTTACTGCTAAAGCGGGTGAGTGTGGCTGCATCCACGACGACCCAAGAGACGAAGGGCATCTGTTGTAGAGCTACACTTTTGATGTTTGAAGTTACACTACTGCAGATTCTTAAGGGGACAATGCCTTGCGCATCAATTGATCCCTGGGTTGATATGACTCTGCTTCAATCATACGGCTGCCAGTTACTGCTCATTAAAATCCGACCAATGTAAAAATATTCCATAATACACATTTTGCTTCTCACGCAACCTTCGAATGACGATATCCTGAAACAGACGCTGCAACGACGCATGAAGAAACAGAAGCAGTCTCGATATTTCTTCATGTTATTGTTAATTTACATGCGTCAAATTTCAGTGGTGCGCTGAAATTTGAAAAAAACATTTAGGGGTTAACTTAAGGAATGAATCATCATATAATACAAGTATGTATGAAAGAAAACCATAACGATCATTGACGAGTATGTGCTTCCTTTCCATCGTCTTCATTCGAGTCCGACGATGAGAGTCGGTCGGAGAGTGTTTATTTCACTACGAATCACATCACTTTCATGGCAACGCAAGAATAAACCAATGGTGCTGAAAATCATTTCATGAACTACACAATTCGTTTTAGTGATTTACTTCAAAAAGTTTCAATTCATTCAATCCTCCTTCAAACTGGTAATGGCAGGGAGAAGATCCCAAAAATGTAGTCTGAGCCAATAGCCGACAAGGTGAAGGAAGAACTGTTATATCCTCCACCCTCAACCCATAAGACTTGCCTTCTCTTCTGAAGGTCTGAAGGTCTCTCCTCTATGATGATGTTGTTGTTGTTGCCTTCAATGTCTCATTTCATTTCGCTGTGTTTTCACAAGGCTTATCCTCAAACAACAGAGCCCAATGAAATGTTTATGTTTTTGTTGACGTGAGAAACAAAAACAGTATTTCGTTGAGGGTTTACGACGGCTGTCATGTTGTGTCGTACTTGACCTCGGAAAAAGATACTGTCGAGAAACTTTCCAAGAAGTTAGGCGGTTTTCCCTCATGTTATTATGTTTTGTATGAGGGAGATCTAGCAATTGCGGGCTGTCTCGTCATTACGTGCAGATATTTTGTGTGCAGCTCATTCCTGGTCTCCTGTTAAGAACCGTAAACAAGTTACCTTTTATTTGAGTCTGTATACAAGTTACCTTTTATTTGAGTCTGTATACAAGTTACCTTTTATTTGAGTCTGTATAAAAGTTACCTTTTATATGTGTCTGTATGCAAGTTACCTTTTATTTGAGTCTGTATACAAGTTACCTTTTATTTGAGGCTGTATACAAGTTACCTTTTATTTTAGTCTGTATACAAGTTACCTTTTATTTGAGTCTGTATACAAGTAACCTTTTATTTGAGTCTGTATGCAAGTTACCTTTTATTTGTGTCTGTATACAAGTTACTTTTTATTTGAGTCTGTATACAAGTTACCTTTTATTTGAGGCTGTATACAAGTTACCTTTTATTTGAGTCTGTATACAAGTTACCTTTTATTTGAGTCTGTATACAAGTTACAGAGCTTGAAATCACAGACAACGTTATCAAAAAAAAGCAGATATGATTATGTACAAGCTACGAAAACATCATTTATTTCACCAAACCAGACTGTCAACCGTTGGACATGGAATGCATAGCCGGAGCACTCCAAACGGACACGATTTTTATTGCGCCTAAATAAACGCATTCCCAATCATTTTAGATATTTACCAGCCTTAAGATCCTCCTTAAATTTCTGCTGGTAAACTGGCCTAATAAGATTAGATTAAAGGCCCGTTCTTGTGATCACGTGGCTTGTTGCCAGGCAGGCAGTCGCCCCTTATTTGAACGTACTATCTAAATTATTTAGATCATTCATTTATCCATTTGCGAAGTTACCTCCTTTTGCAAATGAATTTATAGTACTTCCTAAACGGAGCGTACCTGCGGTACCCGCACAAAGAGAGTTCAATTGGAGAGCTCTCTAACAGGGAGGCTGCACAGAGAAGAGTTGTATTAGAGAGCTCTCTAACAGGGAGGCTGCACAGAGAAGAGTTGTATTTGAGAGCTCTCTAACAGGGAGGCTGCACAGAGAAGAGTTGTATTAGAGAGCTCTCTAACAGGGAGGCTGCACAGAGAAGAGTTGTATTAGAGAGCTCTCTAACAGGGAGGCTGCACAGAGAAGAGTTGTATTTGAGAGCTCTCTAACAGGGAGGCTGCACAGAGAAGAGTTGTATTAGAGAGCTCTCTAACAGGGAGGCTGCACAGAGAAGAGTTGTATTAGAGAGCTCTCTAACAGGGAGGCTGCACAGAGAAGAGTTGTATTTGAGAGCTCTCTAACAGGGAGGCTGCACAGAGAAGAGTTGTATTAGAGAGCTCTCTAACAGGGAGGCTGCACAGAGAAGAGTTGTATTAGAGAGCTCTCTAACAGGGAGGCTGCACAGAGAAGAGTTGTATTTGAGAGCTCTCTAACAGGGAGGCTGCACAGAGAAGAGTTGTATTAGAGAGCTCTCTAACAGGGAGGCTGCACAGAAAAGTAAGGGCAACTCTTCACCCGTGAGGAACACGCCGCGTTGTTTCTCTTCATGAGTTTGCCCTTTTAATTCTATTCTACGAAGAACTTCACAGCAAGGTACATCTGTTGGCTGCTCTGTCCAAGCTATCGTAATTGAACTAGCGTGATGGTCATCTCATTGACTGGGATAGAAGTGCCTCGTTCAAGTCCCAAATCAATCGTTGCTCCCTCTCTACACGTTACATCTTAATTTTTTTCTTCCAGCTGTCTGGTTGGATGGCTTTATATGGATTTGTGACCTTTACAATATAAGGTTGACGGTAAAAGTCTTTTACCGTCAACTTTGGGCGCCAGGGGCAATGCCATTCTCATTTCAAAACGTCATCATCTTAAATCTAAAGCACTAGGATCATCTGAAATGTGCAATATTACGACAAAATCAGCAGTGCTCGCTGGCGCACTGAAACTAAAATATTTCATCCTATCAGGTCTCGATCGCTGGTCCTCCAGACTGCCAACTCAGTTCTCTGGCATCGAGCCACTGAGCGATGACGTGAAATGGACGTATTTTGATGATTATTGGACGCGCTGGAAATGCTCAATTATTTGATTATGTATGAATATTTTTTACATACAATTTCCAGTGTTATTTAGTGTGTGGCCTGCTATTTTCGTTAGATTTTTATTCATGTTCTTAGTTACTGAAGTTGATCACGCATATTGATGCCGCTGACTTAAGTTTCAAATAGATGAACAGCAAATTCATTGTTCAAGGCACTAGTAACAGGAAAGATTGCCATACACAAATAAATGTAACTCGCTTTCTTGTTTGTTTCAATATTGAAGAGTCTCTTAGGAGTGTGCTGTTGTCATCCATTAGACAGCGTGGACTGTTTAACAAGGCTTTGTAGCTCGTCCGGTTCAATGCTCTTATTCATTCATTACGGCATGCATACAAATGTTGCCGGTGGAAACCGAACAAATCTACACTTTCAAATCTTGCTGTAGAATAAATTATAAATCTATTATGTGTCGTGGTCATGACTAAGTTTATCTTAGGTCTTATAACAGGAAGGAAGCATAATAGACTTTCGAGTCGTTAGATAACTACAAAGCGAACATTGTTGTACAAAAATAATAGATTCGGCATTGCTGTAAGTAAAACGGTGTTAGATCAAACAACGTTGCTAAAAATCGTGTGGAAATGGAAATATTCGTGAAATACTCTCTGCGTAGCCTACTCCATCTAAAAAGGGTACAACGGCTTCCGAACATCGGTCGATGAACCATTTTCGCGTTCTTTCGTCGTGTACCTCAGTATTGTACACAATAATGATAATGAATGCCATTGAACAATCTTAGGAACATGCATTTGGTGTGTCCTCGTTAACGCAGTGTTTGCTTCAACCACAAACCCGAAGGAGATGATTTGTTGTATATTTGTCTATGGCAATAATCACATTTAACCTAACGATCAGGAATAAACTGAGTCAAACATTTGAAAGGGTGATATCTGTTGTACCCTCTGATGAACCAACAAAAGCTTATAATATTCGTATGCCATCCCAAGCTGGGGTGAGAGTTTGGTGCACCCTTCAAATAACATTACGTAATAAGAGAAATGGGGAATACTCCACAACATTTGCACCTGCGTAATCGTGCACCCACTCAACGGAAAATATTTGGTGTACCCTCACAAACGGTGCGGGCGGGTTTGGTGTGCCTTCTCCAATGAAAAATGTTTGCTCTAATTATCAAACGGAGCGTTTTTGATCTACCCCATCAAATGGAAAGTGTTTGGCGTACCCTTCCAACCGTAGAGTATTGGGTTTCCAGCGCCTGTCATTCTGAGTGACGTGAAACGCAGCGCCCTGGAATGACTTTCGGGGCTTGTCGTTGCCGGTGTCGAGCGGGAGAGGTGGGAGGGGATTGGAACGAGTGAATTGCGGGGCGATGGGATGGAAACCCATCCAAAAACTGGAATGCACGAGGAAAATAATATGGAAATGCAGATACGATTTGCAAGCTCGATGCTGGTGAAGAAAGAAAAAGAGAGAGAGTCTGGAAATCTAGTTCATGATGATCTATAGGGCTTCCATTGCAATAGTCATTGAGTCGCAACACCTGCGATGAGGTGTGCAAGATTCTATGTCTAGATACTGCTTCTAATTTCAGTGTATAAATTCATCCTCTGTTATTTGGGAAAGATATTTCAAAATGTATCTAGATAGAGTATCGTGCTTACACAGCACTTGTGGAGGATCGTGCCCACACAGCACTTGTGGAGGATCGTCCGCTGTTTAGGTGTCGCCCTTCATTGCACAACATGGTTGTTTTATGGCTGTAATGCTGCCCTAGCTAATTTATGGCCCATTAGAGAAAATATGAAGGGCAGGGAGGGGCCGCTGAAGTCCTCTTGAGAACTGTGCAGATGATGGGAATAGATGGTGGGACAGATGGTGGGTCAGATGGTGGGGAGAAGCGACAGTTGAGGGTGATTGAGGCCATCTGAAGAAAGTTCTGTAATTTGAAGGTGGTTGATGCAAACTGAAAGTGGATGATGCATCAGTTGATGAGTGATGTCCGCTGTTGGTGAGTGATGCCAGCAGTTGATGAGTGATGCCAAAAGTCTTTGAGTGATGTCAGATGTAGGTGAAAAATGCCAGTTGCTGATGAGATGAGTGATGCCATCTATTGTTGAGTGATGCCAGGTGTTGAGAAGTGATGCCAACTTCTAGCAGAATTCATTCACGGACATTGACGACTTCTACCAAGCTGTAGCGCAGCCGACGTCAAAACTAAAGGTAAACTTTTCGCCACTCTCATTTTCACAAGATTTATTGCCCTTTAGCTCAATTTGGTCTGGCAATTGAGCTAAAGGGAAGGGAACCTTGCTCGCGCACTCACTCCAGGGGGAGGGCGAGCTTTGGGAACACACCAATGTTAGTATAGTTCAGAAAGGGGCTCGCCCACTCCCTCCTGGTAGTAGACGAGCTCTGAGAACACACCAATGTTAGTATAGTCCGGCAAGGGGCTCGCCCACTCCCTCCTGGTAGTAGACGAGCTCTGAGAACACACCAATGTTAGTATAGTCCGGCAAGTGGCTCGCTCACTTCCTCCTGGTAGTAGACGAGCTCTGAGAACACACCAATGTTAGTATAGTCCGGCAAGAGGCTCGCCCACTCCCTTCTGGTAGTAGACGAGCTTTGAGAACACGCCAACGTTAGTATAGTTCGGCAAGGGGTTGACGCACTCACTCCAGGTGGAGGGCGAGCTTTGAGAACACGCCAATGTTTGTATTCCGAATGTTTGTGAACGTTATGACAATTTCAGCCCGTTCCGCGCCTCCAAACAGCGTCCGAAAACAACTCCTACTAGCCAAACTCGGCTTGTAGGAGTTGTGTCCAAAATCTGGAGCAGGCTTAATAAGCAGGCAAATGGTAGAGGGTGTCATCAACAACCGCCTATTATTAGGCAGCGCTCAATCTGACGCAACTTTGGAAATGGGCATTAATTGAAAGATGGGAGCTGACGATTGGAAGGGCGGTATGAGAGGAGGTAAGATTGTGGCAGGAGTGGATCGGAGGAAAGATAAACTTGTTCGTTGAACATGATCATAACAAAATGAGATCTAATATAGGATGCAGCGATGCATGACAAAACATGATTACAAATTATTGAACAGTGCCTCGTAGGCACGTAGCTTTACAAGGACCCATTACCATTAACTTGAGAAACTGTTCAACCATTATGAGGTACAGATAGATGAAGACTCATCCCCTAATGCCTGTCCCCCGGTCCTGTACCCTAGGGTGTGGCACCTCTGACTGCAAGATAAAGAACAATGTCAACACACCCTGGCCAGCTGATGGGCGCCGATGAGTTTGCTTTCGTTGATGCCCTAAAACGCCCTCTAGCGAGGCTTTGTTTACACCGTGTTGACATCTTGCGGTCAGCGAGGAATGAGTTTAATATCATACTCACTATACCGAGGACATGCGCGGTCCTTCCCCTCGCAGCATGGACCATAGCCCACTGCGTCGAAAATGGTCATGGGGCCAAATGATGCCAAGGTTGGGCTACAAGTCATGGTTGCAAGGATACTCTATTCCGTCTCCGCGCCCGCGAGTTTGGTCGTTGATTTCAAGCATCCCAAAACTGCCAGAGCTGTTGCAAGTGAAGCATCGTTAAACTAACAGACCAGCACCACTCCTTCGTCAAAGTCTGTCTCTCTAGAAGGGCGCACTTCTCAGTACCTGTTCTGTCTAACCCACTACAAAAGTGGATGAAGAGCGACCTTTTCAATACCAGTCCTGTCTCTCCCACTACAACAGTGGATGAAGGGCGCACTTCACAATACCTATCCTATCTCTCCCACTGCAACAGTGGATGAAGGGCGCACTTCACAATACCTATCCTGTCTCTCCCACTGCAACAGTGGATGAAGGGCGGACTTCTCAGTACCTGTCCTGTCTCTCCCACTGCAACAGTGGATGAAGGGCGAACTTCTCAGTACCTGTCCTGTCTCTCCCACTGCAACAGTGGATGAAGGGCAGACTTCTCAGTACCTGTCCTGTCTAACCCACTGCAGCAGTGGATGAAGGGCGGACTTCTCAGTACCTGTCCTGTCTCTCCCACTGTAGCAGTGGATGAAGGGAACACTTCTCAACACCTTTCCTGTTTCTCCCACTGTAACATTGGATGAGATGAAGGGCGCACTTCTCAACACCTCTCCTGTCTCTTACACTGCAACAGTGGATGAAGGGCGCACTTCTCAATACCTGCCCTGTCTCTCCCACTACAACAGTGGATGAAGGGCGCACTTCTCAATACCTGTCCTGTCTCTCCCACTGCAACAGTGGATAAAGGGCGCACTTCTCAATACCTGCCCTGTCTCTCCCACTCCATCAGTGGATGAAGGGCGCACTTCTCAATACCTGTCCTGTCTCTCCCACTGTTACAGTGGATGAAGGGCGCACTTCTCAATACCTGCCCTGTCTCTCCAACTGCAACAGTGGATGAAGGGCGCACTTCTCAATACCTGTCCTGTCTCTCCCACTGCAACAGTGGATGAAATGCGCACTTCTCAATACCTGCCCTGTCTCTCCCACTGCAACAGTGGATGAAGGGCGCGCTTCTCAATACCTGTCCTGTCTCTCATACTGCAATAATGGATGAAGGGCGCACTTGTCAATACCTGTCCAGCCTCTCCCACTGCAACAGTTGATGGAAATGCGTCCTGAAGTGCGTACACAAAGAGTCTCGCTTACTTCTGGAAGAGATAAGTGGGAACGCATCCACGGTGATCAAAGAGAGCATAAGGCACAGTATCTGAGAGAGCACGCCCAGTGATCTGAACGCATTCACGGTGATCAAAGAGAGCATAAGGCACAGTATCTGAGAAAGCACGTCCAGTGATCTGAACGCATCCACGGTGGTCAAAGAGAGCATAAGGCACAGTATCTGAGAGAGCACGCCCAGTGATCTGAACGCATTCACGGTGATCAAAGAGAGCATAAGGCGCAGTACCTGAGAGAGCACGCCCAGTGATCTGAACGCATTCACGGTGATCATGAGAGCATAAGGCACAGTATCTGAGAGAGCACGCCCAGTGATCTGACCGCATTCACGGTGATCATGAGAGCATAAGGCACAGTACCTGAGAGAGCACGCCGAGTGATCTGAACGCATTCACGGTGATCAAAGAGAGCATAAGGCACAGTACCTGAGAGAGCACGTCCAGTGATCTGAACGCATCCACGGTGATCAAAGAGAGCATAAGGCACAGTACCTGAGAGAGCACGCCCAGTGATCTGAACGCATTCACGGTGATCAAGAGAGCATAAAGCACAGTACCTGAGAGAGCACGCCCAGTGATCTGAACGCATTCACGGTGATCAAAGAGAGCATAAGGCACAGTACCTGAGAGAGCACGTCCAGTGATCTCAACGCACACACTAGAGCAGGATAATGATGCTTTTTGAGCGTGTTTATGCAGTAGCTGCAGTGTCTGTAAAACACGCACCCGCTGCCGCATCAACGATACTGCTTCCCTGGACATACCAACATTTCTCATGTGTAACAGCTTACGCTTTCAGGCGACAACAACGCTTCACCAGGGATGACCGCCATCGAGTGTCCCCGTCAGGTTTATATTGTGTTATTACCCCTGATGTGCATCCACTTAGCCTGCCGTGAATGTCGTAGGTTCACTGTGATGACCGTCATTAGTTAAGGGGTACAACTTGCCAAATGCAACAATGACTGATAGCTGGCTGTTATTGCCTGAACACGACATAAACCTTCCGCAGGGTGTCCGGGTAATGAGGATTTTATCGACTTTAATTAAAGGGAAAGTAATTCAAGTATTATACCAAACAATGTGTGAAAACGACTACAAATGAGGGACTTTCTGACGTTATTGTTTCCATTGAGGGTCGAAACAACTGCATATCTTTTTGACACCCTCTGATTAATGCTTGTATAAGCCTTTATGTTACTCAACAGTTTTTGAACCGCAGTTAGACGATGGGATAAACTGTATGTATAATGTTCAGCGATGTATCTAGGGAAAGGGGGGAAGGAATAGATTAGGAGAGTCGAATAATACAGGTCTTCTCTAGCAGTCCATTTGACAGGCAATGGATAATCCGTCAACCCACCCCCCTTCGGATCGATTTCACTCACTAGCGTCACTACGCGATATTTCAGGTCAATTACTCTGGCCTGTTCCTCCAAGTGGCCACGGTCCTGCGAGTGCTGGAGGAGAGAGGTAACCCATGGCCTCGGTCCTGCGAGTGCTGGAAGAGAGAGGTAACCCATGGCCTCGTCCTGCGAGTGCTGGAGGAGAGAGGTAACCCATGGCCTCGGTCCTGCGAGTGCTGGAGGAGAGAGGTAACCCATGGCCTCGGTCCTGCGAGTGCTGGAGGAGAGAGGTAACCCA
>SDVV010023750.1:0-12702 GCA_016164225.1 Gammarus roeselii
GGTAGAGTGTGTGAGAGGAGGAAGCTTCGAGTGAACGTGGGTAAGAGTAAAGTAATGAGATGCTCGAGGACTGTCGATGCGAGCGAAATTAGTGTCACCCTAAATGGAGAGCTCTTGGAGGAAGTTCAGTGTTTTAAGTATCTGGGCTCCCATGTGGAGAAAACTAAACTAGTGGAAACTGTAGTGAAGGAGCGAGTGAAGGAGGGATGTAAAGTGTTGGGTGCACTGAAGAGTGTAATGAGCTGTAGGACGTTGGGGATGGAAGCAAAGAGAGGGCTGTATGAGGGTGTTGTTGTCCCAACTGTACTCTACGGAGCTGAGGCTTGGGGGTGAGAGCAGAGGAGAGAAGAAGGTTGAATGTTTTCGAGATGAAGTGTTTGAGAAGCATGGCTGGAGTAACGCTGAGAGACCGGATCACCAACGACGTTGTTCGAATCAGAACAGGGATGGTGAAAAAGTTGGAGAACAGAGTGGATTCGCATGTACTGAGATGGTTTGGGCACATGGAGAGGATGGACAACGGGAGATTGGTGAAAAGGGTGATGAATGCGGAGGCGAGTGAATGTGGAGGTGGCGAGAGAGCGTGCAATGAACGGGCGTGAGTGGAGAATGGTTGTGAATGGTTGATTTTGACGCTGCTCTGATGTGCTTTCCCGCTCTTGGCACCCCGCTGTCGGGATTGTCGTGGGTGGGTGTGGCCCGGCGGGGGTAAACCAGTGAAAACTGTCTGGCCCTGCTGCTGACGACGGATCCTCGGACTGAACTCGTGACCCAGAGTGTAAATTGAGGGGCTACCGGCCGGACCCTTTAGCACAAAAGGGCTAAGTTGTGTGCGTATGAGGTGCGCCTTGCCGTCGGCCACCCCCTTTTCTGGGGGATGCGGCCTAGTGTCTGTATCTGTATCTGTATTGAGACAACTGCATGACCGCCATCTACGGGGTAAATTCTAAATTTTATGACAACGACATCTATCGGCGACGACAAATCCAACAATTCGACTATTCACTACCCTTTTGGTAAAAATAAATTACATGATTGGATTATAATTACTTTTTGTAGCATGATTTGATACAGGTAATTGAACTGAGCATATTGTCATATAAATGAGAGGGGCAATGCTTGTTGATGTGTGCCCGAATATTCGCTGCTTGACAGAATGTTCATTGGCACCATGGCCACAAATACCACGGGATCAAGTAATATATTTTGTGGAATAATTTAAAATCATTGACAATATTTACATGGATGACGCTTCTGTGATGCGAGAAAAGTAGGGTCAATAGCTTTCCTTTTCATCAATCAGATACATAGTTTTTATGTCCTGTATTATTCTATGCATCGGACGATTGGAGGTTGCCTACTGCACGGCTGCAGATTGGAAGCGTGACATCATTTCGCTGTAGGCATAGGAATCCAGTCAGCCCTAGTCACGCAGCGTACAGTTGCTCATATTCATATGCCTACATATCGTTGTACGCGTGAGAATACAGTCAGCCCTAGTCATGCAGCGTATAGTTCCTCATATTCCTATGCCTACATATCGTTGTAGGAATAGGAATCCAGTCAGCCCTAGTCCCGCAGCGTATAGTTCCTCATATTCTTATGCCTGCAGATCGCTGTAAAAATAGGAATCCAGTCAGCCCTAGTCACGCAGCGTATAGTTCTTCATATTTCTTAGCAGTTGCCACGGAAAGCTGCTCCACCCACGCAGGGTACACATACTGCTTCTCGGGCCGACATCGACGAGCCTGTCAACCTTCCAAATCAAGTCCTTAACAAAACCTTTGCAAAATTCAAACCGTGTCACCATCTCAGGAATCTGTCGAATATTCCAATCCAGCGCACACCTCAAGGCGGCTACATGACAACCAGTCATTTCCCCCGCAAGAAAGTGCCCCATAATGGAGTCTGTGACGATGTTGATTAGTATCTTGTTGAGTCGGTACGACAAGGCGTACGTGGGAATGGTGCATGACATACGTTGGAACGGTGCAGGGCATACGTGTGAATGGTTGGATCTCTGGAAGTGAGTGACGCTCTTTTGCTAGGGATCAAATATTTGCTATTTTTAACTGATTTCGATTGTTGATTGAATTTCAACAAATTTTGATGACAAATTGAAATGCGAAGGTTATGCATTCCGTAATTAAGAGTGATATGATTATTCATTAGCTGCTCTCATATTTTAATTATTATCCAATTCCCACAAGGGTGGGGCTTTATCATTGACTCAACCTAAGGGAGAGATAAGGACGCGATGGTGCAGTTGAAGCACGACGGAGAAATAAATAAAACCGACAGTTTAAACCATGCTAATGTAGAGCCGGTAATGAGTGGAGTCAGTTTTCATTCATTAAAATTACATTATAGAAGTTACACGCAGAATATTGTAGTGGGATCGATTGTGGACTTGAAAGTAAGGACCTCAAGGACATTTGCTGTGTGAGTTTAAAAAAAAAGTCCTGAACAACTACGACCTAGTTCATCACTTAGGGGCGCAATTATATTATCGCCTACAAAGATATTAATTGTCGCCGAACATTTTTTCCAATGTGCTATGTTGGGAGCTGATAGCTAGCTCCACAGGACATGTGTGTGCGACAGCTGCAACGGATGTGAGGAAAGTCTCTATCAGCCGGACGTTGGTCCAGAACCACATTCTACGTCACAAGGAAACGTGTTATTAATTTATTGCAAGTGCATGGAGTTACTTAGGGTTTCTTGCACTCGTAGGTTGTCCCTGTAATAACACAACACAGTTAATTTTACAGCAACTCATCCCATGATTGTACTGAGCGCAGCATCACGAACAATCATATTCACTGGACTCCTGGCAAAGAATTTCTGAGCCCTGGTACAAACCGCTACCTGGGCGACGGCCTGTTTCCGGTCAACCCCAGCAAACTGTTGGCCTGCCAAACCTCTCGTAACATCAAAATCTTACTTAGTATAAATTTTCTATCATGTTAAATATACTTTTGAGACAAGCTTTTAGTAGCAGCATAGTACAATTTAGCTGGTCATAAATAACACACACATGGCAAAAGGGATCCAAAGCTATTAAATTTATTTGCAGAGTTCATACCTCTTTGGAAGGAATAGATTCAATGCACAATATTTGTATGAGAGAAAAAACACGTTATTGAAAGGTTAAGACGTACTTTTGAACAGAGCCTAATTACGAAATATTTGATATATACAATATTTCTATGGGAGGAAGGACACGTCATTACATGATTACGACGAACTAGAACATATCAAAACTTGGAAATATATGTAATACACAATATTTGTACGTTAGAAAAAACACGTCATTATCCAGTTGAAACATGAAACCTACAGCTCCATGACAGTTAAGCATTTGAAATTTACTTCCATGTGAGTTTCTAAAATTAAATTATTGAATTTTGACATCATGTAAGCAAAAGAGTTTATTTACTGGACATATCTTCAATAAAATTGTCACTAAGTGCTTCCGTTAACCACCCAGCGAGGAGCCCTCTATATGAACTTTGATGATGATGACACACTACGTGCTATGCTACTTTAAACGTGACTATATGTTTCATTCTCGAGCCCTAACTGTCTCGTGTGTGAATTGGCTCACAACTTTATATGCGAGAGTACTGACGTCACACAACTTGGGCCAGCTGTTGCTTAGCCCATGTTGTGTGAAACAATTTTAAGTCGTTTCTTCATCAGCTCGTGCAAGCAATTTCCGGTGGTATTTTTTACTCGTGCTCGATAACAAAGCAATTCATCACCATAATCAGCAGCTGGAACATGCATTACGTCAAAACAAACATACCAGTATTCATCATGGCATGTACATCAATACGCACGAGCTTGGATTCATCCGGTATGAAGCATATCGTACTGATAAACCTAGAATGGTTAACCAAATTCTTTATTTTTCATTTGGGATTTTTGTTATCAACCAAGAAGTGTTTTTCAGATGAAATGAAACTTTTTATAGTGTCTACGAATGAGTGCTGATTAAAATGATCGGCGCACGTAGCGTTTACACGTAAGTGTTTTCACTTACATGTTCTTAATTTGCATGATAATTTCCACGGATTTTCTTCACACTTATCGGTGTGCATAATGCTGCTCACTTGTGTTTTCTATTTGTATCTCGAGTATGGTATGAAAACAAAACTTGAGCTGTGGTACCCACCCTGGTTTTGTTCGATACCATGGGGAAGTGGGTTCGTGCCGACGTGTTACCTAAGGTTGCATGTAGCTGGATATAATTGCTGGTTACGTAACGAGTGCATTGGTGCAGCTTTCCTACCCTCCCCAACCTATTTATTGTTCTAGGGCACAATGTGCTATTCGATGAGCAAACGTTTGTGTTATCACTTATTCATCAGCTGCTCCATGTTATACAAGCGAGAAAATTTCGTATCCTACGCGCTCCCCACAAAAAAAAAAGAACTTTATGCACCTCTCAATTTTAATTTATGTGAAGACTATAGTATTATTAAAACATAAACGCAGCTACCAGCAAAAAATTGCACAACGGCTTGTAACAAGTTTCAGAATTTATACAAACATTGTAATTTTTCCATTCATCTTTTGTAATAATAAGCATATGAAAGAGAAAAATTGTAAATTCTAATCATTTTTAGTGCTCTCCTGTCACGATTCTTTTTGAACGTTCGTTGCTGAGGGCAAGAAGCACACTCAAGTGGAAAGGATTGAAAGTTCCATTTCGTTACTTGAGTAATTTCACTTTCCTAACGTGGGAGTTTTCACTCATGGGGTGTACATGTTAGTGAGTTTACTTAGTAATTTTTTCCGTGTGATGGCTTTGCCACACGGGGCTTCAGTAGGTAAGTGGTTTCACTGAAATGTCGAGTACGGCACGAAATAAAATGCATACTCAGATGCCCCCCCCCCGGGTGCTGTTCGATTCCGTGAAAAAGTAACTCGTTGCTGATGCATTACGGTATGTCGCGTGTAGCTGGATATATATGCTGGCTACGTATGAACATTTTGTTGGAACTTTCCTACTCTACCTAACGTAACTTAGGAGCGCGTGCTGCTAACCAGCAGGGCAAATGTACGAGTTGCTAACCCGCGAGGCAAACGTACGTATTATTCTAGGGTGCATAGTTCTAACATGCAAACTAAACGCACGTGTAATTAATTATGCATTTGACTACTCCATGGTATGAAACTACCCCGCCATAATCATCACTGTTACTAAGAAAATATCGTAACTTCCTGGAAATGTCCTGCACTCGCCAGAAAACTTAGGCCAACTCGTAAAGGAGCGCTTTCCGCTGTTGATTTGTATTTTTTTCCGCTTCCAATAAATATGAACGAATTACACGTCTTCATTTTATACTATTATGAATTATTACCAGATATTTATAACATTAATGCATATATATACCGAAACTGTACAATTGTTCAAAATAGGTGTCCCAGTTCTCACAAACTTTGAGATATTCCATGCATCTCCTGCAATTAATAAAAGCAATGAAGGAGAAATAAGTTCCAAGTAGTTTCTTTATTAAGTCAAGATTGCTATTTTTTATACTTTCCGCTTAAAACATTCTGAGGCATTTCCCTCTGCGTTATAATCGTTATAGTTCATGTCATCTATTGATAGTCATTTTCGTAAATATTGTTTGAGCATGACGTAAAATGTGTAATATGTATATTTTTGTGCCCTCTTTTCTTGTAAAACGTTGGGCTGGGTAGTAACCTTAGAAGGAGAGTGAGGTTAAAATGAAAGTGCAAAATAGACCATAGAGTTAGAAGAGTTGGTCTGAGCTCTGAGGATATGGAGAAAGGAAGTGGATGATGGAATGTCCATCACCCTATTGGAAAAATCAAAAACATAGGGTTACGGCGGATAAATCCGTCGTAAATGTCTGTGTGTTAAAATTTCAAAGTTTGTATCCGCCGCAATTTCCGTGCATTGGAATTTTCCATGTACTATTCACCACAGGAATTGTGCGTTGAAATTTCTGATGTGAGCTTTGCCCGTTTTATCAGCCTGTATAAAAGAAAGCCAAGAATTGAGATCAGCTCCAAATAGCCTGACAGGAGTCAAAACCTGTAATGGTAATGGAGAGTTTGCAGGCGCAGGCGAGCTAGGACCTGCAGCCTGCAGGGTAAACAAGATAGGAAATCGAGGTGGATTCTCACGATAGGAGATCGCAGGATTAGTGATACAAACAGATCTCATTATAGAAGATCAAGGTGGATATCGAAGTAGATGAGTGTTGTTAGAAAGGTTTCCACTCTGGCAACCAGTCTGCTCCGTCTACTGTCAATAGGAGTTCTGTTTTCATGGTGTCTTTGTTTGTAACTCATATAAGGCCCATCTAGGACTACTGCTCTTGTGTGTAGAATGTGGGATATTTGGGGGATCTGAGACTTTTCAAGTCTGTGCAGAAGTGGTGGACCAGGGAAATGGAGGGTCTGGGTTGAGTGGACTATGGTGAGAGGCTCAGAGCTTTACTGTTTTCAGTCAGGGGGAGGTGGTTGTGTCTGGGTCTGGTGAAGTGTTTGAAGATTTTTCACTTTTCTTTGGATTTGGGGCTGTCTACTCTGTTTAAGTGAGCTCCAGATATTGGCACACATGGTCATTCTTTCAAGCTGGTGGTTCCTCTCTGTTGGACCAACTATAGATGCAGATTCTTTTATTCTCGCTGTAATCAGGCCTGAAACAGTCAGTCCTCTGATGTGGGGCTGTTCAATTCCCTCCATGGCTTGAAGAAGGCCTTGACTGAGGAGTTAGGAAGGGGGGGGTGTTGTTCAAGTAGTGCTAGGCATAGCAGATTTGATATTGTGGTTTGTTTCTGTGTTATGACAGGTATGTGCAATTGTTGACAGTCTTTAGTGTTTTTTTGTCGACTCTTTAAGTAAAATCCGACCAGCGACCTGCTGCAGTTTTGATACCGTGTTTTTTTTCTACTGCTGGTGCGCTAAGATATTGTGGGGTGCTGGCAGGGCTGTGGGGTGCTGCAAAGGTCAGATACCAGCCTCCTGGCAAGGGACTCAGAAAGAACATCTGCTCAGGTGTAGCTTCTATGAGAGGGCATGCAGAGTTGACAGATGTAGTGGTGGCTGAGTGGGGAAGAAGGAGTGAGATAACTTGGGAGGAAATGTGAAGGATTGAATGGCGTTACTACTGGACATGTTTGAGAAGAACTCAACTGAAATAACTGCCGGTAACCAATTCATTCCTGACTAAGGAATTGATGTCGACGGATGTGACTCCTCAGATTTTCTGCACAATTTGAAATAATTCAAGAAGCACGTGGCCAAGAAACTTCGTATTTACGGTGTGCATAGCTACTAGCATGACCAGGAAGCACCATAAGTTTCAACATAATTCTGTGAGCATGGCTCCCTTGTGTGTTCTCACCCTTGACTGGAGATGTGGTAGGGTGTGCTGGGGGTCTGGGGATGTTCAGGTATATATTCATCTAATGGCCAACTTATTGCCCGTTGTCTGCAGGTTCATCTTCAGTATCTTTGGCATTTAACCCCACTTCTGAATCAGCCTAGCTGATAAGGAACAGTCTCCAGTTGGTGAAAAGGGTGAGAAAGCGCCAAGGTGAATCCTCCACAAATCCAAGGTCCTGAATGGAAGCTGCCCATGTCTGTGATGTCGCCTAAAAAAGTGGGAAACCTGTATGCCGGCACTGTTTAACATTTGTTAGACCCGGAATTGAACCCAGAGGACACCCAGGAGATGGGTGGCTATTTTAGGCAGTGAAGCCAGTACCGGTGCTGCGGCACAGACTGACAGATACCCAGGAGTGGAAAAGCCTGTAACGGGGTGCCAGCCAGAGAGCAACACGCCCAAAGTGCCCAGTTTTATTCCATAGCCCAGGTGAGCCTGGTCCCAGTGGTCGTAACCCCGGTTGGTGTGCACAGAGTTGGCATTGGTTTGGCAGGCTCTATGACCTTGCCACTTGAACTGCTAGGGTGGGCATTTTGCCATTGCTTACAATTGGTGTCAGAAGTGGGATAGACCACCACTTGACCGCCCTGGGATTTGGTTTAGTTGGGAGGGATTGTGAGCGTGGCTCCCTTGTGTGTTCCCCCCCCTTGACTGGAGATGCGGTGGGGTACGCTGGGGGCTTGGGGATGTTCAGGTATTCATCTATTGGCCAACTTATGACCCGTTGTCTGCAGGGTAATCTTTAGTATCCTTGGTGTTTAACCCCACTTCTGAATTGGCCTAGGGGATCAGGAACCGTCACCAGTTGGTGAAAAGAGTGAAAGAGCGCCAAGGTGAATCCTCCACTGTCCAAGCTCCTGGGGTGGGTGCTGCCCATGTCTGTGATGTGGCCAGGAAGTGGGACCAGATTGCACAATTTGGCAGGCAGCGCACGCAAGCATTGATAAGAAATGTGTGAAGCGAGCGTGAAATCTTCAGATGAAGCTCACGTGAAGACACCTTTCAAAATATTGCACGCGGAGACAGTACAGCGCACGTAAACAATTCTTCAATAATAATTGTTGTGCTAAAATTTCATGCACGCATTTTCCTGCATAGCATATCAATTCAAGCTGACACCGAGATTCCCAACCACTGCGCATCACCATCATTGAAGAACTACTAGTCTCTGTGACCAAACTGTCCAGATCGTCATCGATTACTGAGAGAAAAAACGAAAACCAATTTCACATTTTTTTGGCGGGAGAATAAAAAATTGACGATTGACAATACAACGGGCAATATCAGTCAAGTCATAGTGCATCAGCGTTTGGTATGAATGCAGCAATAGCTAAACGGTATTATTGAATTACGCCTTACATGGTTCAAACAACAATTTAACATTACTGCATTTTGACAATAGATGAAAACGAACACCGACGTCACACACATTATGTAAACAAGTTTGCTGCAACATTCATGGAAAAGACAGCAGAGTGAAAGTGCAAATTAAACATTGTTAGTAATGACAATTTCTAATAAGAACTGACAGGTATTGTTCTATATAATTTATAACTACCATAAGCAAGAGTATCATCTAAATGTTACATTCTGTTTTGTATGATGCCTGGTTGGTGAAAGACTCATACATATATGTGCCTTCATGTCAAACTCTACACACATGTAATTCTGCAGTCTGTTTTGCGCCGCTCGCAGCCTCGCACATCTAGTTCTCTGTTTAGTATATATTTGTCAGTGTCTCTGACAGTGGCGCACGTAACTCGGCAAACATACTGCTGCAAGCGCACGCAAAGGTCTAGATATGCCGATCTCAGCTTCTGAGGGGCACGGCTGGTTTGGTTCTTAATATTTGGCGATGAAAACGCACGTAATGTTCTCAACCCCGTGCCCAAATGTGCTATCTGGAAGTGGGAGACCTGTATTCCGGCACTGCTCTGCGTTTGCCAGACCCGGAATTGAACCCAGAGGACACCCAGGAGATAGGTGGTTATTTTTATGAAGTGAAGCCTGTAAGGGTGCTGCGGCATAGCACAACATACCCAGGAGGCAAAAGCCTGTAATGGGTGCCAGCCAGAGAGCGGCACGCCCGAGGTGCCTGGCTCTATTCTATAACCCAGGTGAGCCTGGTCCCAGTAGTCATAACTCAGGCTGGTGTGCGTTGAGTTGGTGTTGGTTTGGCAGGCTCCATGACCTTGCAACTTGAATAGCTTGGACTTGAATAGCAGTGCACCCGCACAACTCTTCAGAAGCTTTGGATGTAAGCCATCGGGCCCCATTGCCGACGAAGCGTCTAGAGCCAACAACACGCTAAGCACCTGAGCATGAGTGGCAACTGGATCAGGCATCCCTCCATGAAAGACCTGATTGGAAGCTGGACCTATTTTGTTACTATATATATGACATTTAGAAGTAACTGACCCTAAATAATGGCACCACAGATAATTTCTAAATGTGTAACTAATTTTATGATGACACAATGTTTATAACACATGGTGACATGACTAGGCCTAAGTGTTAACTTGAGTTCAACACCCAGGAATGATCTTTTTTATCATAGTTTCATATCAAGATAACAATATCCTACATAGCATGCCACGTATTCATGTTACTGCAATTAGTTTGCTATAGAATTGGAGAAATACATTTTTTATTTATTGTATTGTATTATTAAAAAGATTGTTTTTTGTAATATTCGCTCATTTACTGATACTTTAAGGTGTGGCAAAATGACTTCCAGTAAAGTTAGTTTGCAATTATTCTAGTAAAACTTTCTTTCCTTCTGTGAAATCTGGAAAAAAATCCCTTCAACAGTAAAGTATGACTGCAGCAAAAGACGCGCATCAAAAAGACCTGTCAGACGTAATATTTTACATAACATTATATTTTAAGCAACTGACATATACTAATATAGCGTCGACCCGGGTGACTCCCTGCAGAACGTTGGAAATCACAATATTCGACTACAGGACTTGAAAGAACAAATCTTTGTTAGTAAGTATCAGCTACTTGTAAAAATCTGATGCGCGCATAGAATTTATGAAAAATTGCCAAAGTGGAGGTGTGTTTTCCAGGTCACTGATAATTTTGGTTCGAAAATTTGACGTTCCGCAAATTTTGATGCTGTGGCTAGAGTTTCCATTGGATTAGGGCCAAATTTGGTGGTCTGAATATGTTGTAGTTCATTGCGTATGAAGGATTTTTGGAAGAAATGTAAACTTTTTTAGATATATATAAAAATACACCTGCGGGGAGTCACCCCAGGTAATGAAATAATTGGGGGTGACTCCCTGTACCTATTTTGTTATTAAATATCTCGGTTTTTCTTCAATGAAAAGTAATTAAATGAAATTCTACACCCATGTAAAGACATCTGGAAGTAAATGACCTACAATAATGATACCACAGCTAATTTCAAAATGCGTAAATTATTTTATAATGACCCGATGTTTTTAACACATAGTGACAAGTTGAGGCCTAAGTGTTGACTTATGTTTAACACACAGGAATGATTTTTTTCATCATATTTTCATATTTAGATAACAATACCTTACCTAGCATGACTTGTATTCATGTTAATGCAATAAGTTTGCTATAGAATTGAAGAAATATATAATTTTTTTACCTGTTTTTTCGTATTATTGAAAAGATTGTTCTTTTGTAATATTCCCTAATTCACCAATACTTTTTTGGGGTCATAATTAGTTCAGGATGTGGAGAAATGACTTCAATTATTGAAGAAAAACTTTATTTTATACTGTGAAAAAAATAAAATTATTTTGACAGTCAAGCATGACTGCAACAAAAGACTAGCATAAAAAAGACCTCTCAGACGTAATATTTTACGTAAAATTGTTATTTTAAGCAACTGATATATACATACTAATATAAGCATGCTCTATCTATTGATACTCGCAAACTTTTAATTTGCGTTACAATTATTGATATATGTGGGGTGCGGGGAGTCACCCCATTTGGTGCGGGGAGTCACCCCCAATTAGGGGCCTTAGCTCGCCGCACGTTTTTTTGTAAATAACTCTTCTTTTTGGTTTTTGTTAGAATGTTGAAACTTATGGTGCTCCATGGTTATAATAGTAGCTATACACACCGTAAATACAAAGTTTCTTGGCCGCATACTTTTTGAGTTATTTCAAAGTATGCGCAAAATGTGAGGAGTCACTCCGGTTGACGCTATGCATGCTTTTGCAATTGGTACTCCTAAACTTTTAATTTGAGTTCCAATTATTGATGTATGGGGGGTGCAGGGTATCACCTTGTTTGGTGCAGGAAATCATCCCCGATACGGGGTCATAGCTCGTAACAGTTTTTTTTGGGTTTGATAATAGAATGAACTTACTGGGCTTCATGGTCACAATAGTGGCTATACACACCGTGAATACAAAGTTTCTTGACCGCATACATTTTGAGTTATTTCAAAGTATGCCAAAAACGCGGGGAGTCATCCCAGTCAATGCTACCTGATGTTGCATCGTCCTTCATCAACATTGATAACTTTGGTGTTGTTGGGGAAACACTGATTGCACAGCTTGCATGCTTTCACAGTCCTGCTGGGTTGTGGCTTCTGCACCTTGTGTCTTGCTCTGCAATTTGGCTTGCTGGTTTGTTTCGTAATCTTGAGGAGACCAAGGAGATACCACAACCAGTCACAGCAGTACTTTGACCAGCCACAGCAGTACCACAGCCAGCATGTTAAATTGCAAGTAACTTTTTTTTTTACCAGTATTGGAGCATTCAGGCCTGGAAAGCAATTTACAACAGTGCTCCCAAATGAACAGGAAGGCACAAAAACTGCAGCAAGATGCAGTTTGGAATTTGCTTGATAGGTTAACAAAAATAACACTGGAATCTGTCCACTTGCACATGACTGTCAAAAACTCAAACAAAACAACCAAACTCGAATCCACTGGGTCTAGCAAAACCCATTAAATACCTCCCTTCCATGTGTGACTGTTACCAGAGCTCTATCAAACAGAGCAGACAAACTTACAATCCACAGAACAATGAAAAATCTTCCAACACTTCTAGCTTCAACATAATGACTTTTTCCTGACAAAAAACAACTGCAAATCCCTCCCTGATACATAATTTTCTGATATTTCAAAATCCACATGGCAATAAACCTTGATTCTCTGCATCCTAGGTACAGATAAGATAGGAAATCTTTTGTCTGATTTTAACCTCATGATTCTCTGCATCCTAGATACAGATAAGATAAGAAATCTATCATCTGATTTTAACCACTTTATTATTTACAT
>SDVV010023751.1:0-12702 GCA_016164225.1 Gammarus roeselii
ATATTATGACAATTGTCATAAACCGATATAGCATGTGAGATGATGTAGACGAAAAACGTTGATGTTTTTCTATACAGTTCGGATCTACGCATTCGTGCTAATGTGGTTCTGTTCAGCTGAAAATCTGATAAAGATTGCTCAGCTACTTTTCAATTTTTCCCTTGATACGCATCGAGCAATAATAATCAGATTTCATCGACCTAATTCAGGCAATATTTCCGTCCCAATTGTTCTTGTCACCTTTCTTTAAAGTCTCATATGCTGGTGGTCACTCATGTTTCCTAACGGCCCCCTCGCTTGCAATTTAGCCCGTTTTCTGTAAAGCAAATTTGCTGCCCTTTTTTAAAATTAGAAGCTGGTGGTCATGCAACCTCTTTAAAGCACCGTTTGGCGGCGGTCTCCTTCATTTCTTTAGTCCCCTATGCCGGCGGACACGCTCTATCTATAAATCCATCTTTCCTGGTGGTTCTGCCCTCCATAAAGCATCTTTCGTTGGTCGTCCCGACACATCTCTAAAGCCTCCTCTTCTAGCAGTCCTACCCGCTCTAAAAAGTTATCTTTGTTTACGGTCTCACTCTCATTCTAAAGCTCCCTTTGTTGTCGGTTGACCCCTATCGGAAACTTATTTTGTTGTCAGTCATACCCCAGTCAGGAGCTTCTTTACTGGACTACCAGTCCTTCCTGATGAAACCCCTATCGATAGCCCTCTCATAGAAGTCCTCAGTATGTATCGGTCTGGCTATCTCTCTAAAACTCTCTTCACTAACGGTCCCACTCACCTCCAATTTTCCGTTTCCCTCCTCCCCGCCACCCTCCTTCCCAACACTCCTCACCGGCCAGGCGCCAAAGGCGATTCTAATGCGATTTTCCGTCCACGGGCGAGGAAGTTAATTAGGTGAAGCTAAGGAGGGCGACAACAAGGGAGGAATAACCTCAGGCGAGCAGGATAGAGGAATTACTTCAGGCAACTCGTCACAGCATCTGATCTAAGTTGGATAACTGGCTACGAGGACCAAGCTAAAAATCTGAAATTTTTGCAACAGTCGCATGGGTATACATCTTCAATGCCAATACGAAACATTCAGTTACGACAAAGTCATAATATTTGAAATAGTTTTTCGCACGCCTATTGATAAAATGATTGATATTCTCTGTCGTACCTGATCGTGTTTTGCATTTGTCTGGTCAGACAACGCATTGTTCTGCTTTTTGTTGTGCCTTCCCGAGCATTATTGCGTTGTAGTGCATTGCCGTGTCTTGTTCATCCACTTCGTGCAATGTTCATTCATGCCGGGACTTGCAGTGTTACAGGGTCCTTGTTCCGTTGAGCCGAGATTCGTTAGTACCTTGTTTTGTTATTTCGAATACCTTGTTCTCCCTCTTTGGGCCTTGCAGGGCCTCCTCGAAACTAGTTGCGTATTGTTGGGTGTGGTCGGGGTGTTTTATTCATAGGTTTCTTAGATGACTGAAACGACTCGTAACATTTCCAAACAAATGCTAACGTTAGAAACCTTTAATAAATCAGAACATCAGTCGATATCATGCTGTTCCAAACATGTTAGTTCTCAAATTTTCGTCATTCACCTTCCAACCCGATTGCTAACTATGGTAGAAGGTAAATTACCTCGCTCTGACAAATTAATTGTCAGACCTGGAAGTTCATGTCACCGAGAAAACAGCAGCATAAACAGCGGACAGACTCAACAGCTCATATCTTAGTCGCGATAAGTCTCACCACTAGGGACACCAACTAAGGAAGAACTCGGAAGAACCTCAATCTCTGTCTGATCTTTGCCGGCAGCGAGAACAGTGATTATTTGCCTGAATTACATTAACGCCTTTGTGACCACGTATGGCTACATCTTTGCGGAAAGAAGTCATCCACGCTTCAAAAAAGCAGTACACAGGCGAATAAATTCCTCACTATTTCCTAACCCCTTGTCGAAATATTTTGACCTAATGGAATCCAATTGGTTGGATGCTTGAGTTGATGGACATTTCTCGAGCAGATTGCAGATAATATTTTTTCCAGAGGAGTACTCTACGACGTTGCTGGGTTGCATGAGTTGATGCAAACTACCCGAGCCTGGTGTAGATCGCCTCATTTGCGGAGGTGAACTCTTCTACGTTGCTAGTTGCATGAGTTGACGCAAACTACCCAAGCATAGAGTAGATCATCTTGTTTTCAGAGGTGAACTCTACGACATTGCTGGTTGCATGAGTTTATGCAAACTACACGAGCATTGTTTATCGTCTTATTTCCACATATAACTCAACTAGTCAATGGAAGAATTATGTTTATGGGTGATAATAAATAGACTCAGTGATCATTAGTTGTTATTTTTCCCACCTACATTGGAAAAATACATTTAATATATTGAGGACATTTACTGCATGTCACCAAAATTTTAAATCTTTTGTTTGGACGCATCCATAAATATTGTCCGATTTATTCATCGAGTGCAGACCACATTTAGGTTGCAACAAACATTGACCAGAGTCAGGCAACACAACTTGCACCTGACTTTAATTTTTTTAATAGTTGAGATCATTTACCATTACGAAGCGAATAGTACAGGTTTCTCACATGGACTACATACAATACCTCAGATTGGTTCTTTTGTATGGTCATTCGTACGTCTGCACTTGAGTCATGTGACGGGGTATGTCTTTGGAGAAGCAGGGTGTGGAATGGGAGGAGAGGGTAGTCGGTAGTCAATATTGAGCGGTAGTCAATATTGAGTTTAAAAGTATTTGTACCAGGAAATAAGTATGTTGATGATCTCTTAGTGTTCGTTCGCGTGTAATAGATGATGTTTTTTTCTTCATTTAAGAGCTAACAATTTACGGAAGTACAAATGTGTTATTAATCATTACCACGACTATAATCGGCGTAATTTCTCTAGAATATTAACCACATTCCGTACGACATGAAGGTACACGTTCATACCTCAGTCAAGACCATAAATGATTTGCTGCGCTCTCAGGCAAATTGATTTTCAAGCATAACTATTTTTTTCATACCGCATAGCACATCGGGATGTTACTCCTCATCTTTAGACGAAGTGACATTTATAGTCACAAGTGTGCGACCCACCCCGGCAATGGGTCGCAGCCTATAGTCTCACCCCCCGCCCACCAGCACACGACATTCTTTATACACTGTTTACAAAACATATTTCCAATTACATTCATAAACGATTACTGAGATGGCATAGTCCCACGATCGAGATGACATCTCTACGAAAAATTAGTAAATGAAAGATTCAATAAGCCCAAAACATATCTAGATATTATAAATTTATCGAGAGAAAATCCTCCTTGGTCTAGACTATAATGATGAGGGTTAAACAGAGATTAGCAAACAAAGGCTGCAGCCGGAGTCATTTCACGGGGAGGCAGTGTTGAAGATATTGCCCTGCAAATATTTACCATCGGTAACATAAGTTATTTTCTTCGTTTTGGTTAAAGAATCCAACTAATAATACTGCTTGTATAGTATATTAATACACATACTTGAATTCGAAATGAAAGTGAGGGTAACTATGCATATGATGGTTCGTGCTATGCAATACCTTCTGTTACCTAAATTTATAGTCCACGTTAAACCGACTTACCCGAGTAGCAAGAGCTTTGTATACTGTGGACAAGTTTTGTATTGAGAGACTAGTTACATTATTTAACACTAACGCACTGGGGCCTGACAATAGGGCTCAGGGTATAAATTAGAATATATCTGAGGGTCCATCCCCAGCTGAGCTCTGGCACCAAAAAGACAAGGTAATCAAATCACACCCCCACCCCCACGCCCACCCTAACTATAAAAAAGGTATGAGCTGCTATTTCTTCACACATTTTTTTTACTATGTTCCAAACAATGGTTACGAACCGAATGCAAATGAAATTTTAGCATGCCCAAAAATTCTGATTAAAATTTATTTAAAACCGAAGATTTCATTTGTTACAATTTTGTTAACAGTTAATTTGTCTGAAAGTGTAAATCAACATGAATGAATTTTATCGCATACTATTCTCTAACTCAGATAGTACACATGATAGTAATGACAATATACAAAGTGATTGCCAACAGTGTAGTCATTTATGCAAAGTTTAATTCCAAAATCCAACCGACTTGGGAGATGAATCACAATACTGAATTTTAAAATAAAAACAATCATGTCTCACTATATAGCATGAACTATTTGTATGCATTTGTTCACTATAAAGATAAAACATTACCAATGATTCAAAATAATAATAATGATGCATATTAGGTGATCAATGGAACAATTGTTTGCATTCCAAACAATTCTTCCGTTTAAATTAATTTATATTTTTAGTTAACTGATACCGTCCACTTTGATAATGCAAGATCTGCATAATGGCGCAGAACACACGTCCAGATCATTTATGGAAAACTCACACATAAAGTCCACGGTGTTTACACCTGACATTTAACTATCTCCAACATCAGGGACATATATTTGTTACCAGTGCAAGTAAAAAACATTGCTCAAATGTTTTATTTGTCACTCGCAGGCTAGACCAATTACAAAACCCTCACTCATTTGAAATATCGACGAGAATCATAAGAAAACTGGAACGAATACTCAATATTTGGTTATTAGTCAAGTGGACCACGTAAATTTTCTCCATTTATACTAACCTGAATCTTACTATCAGAGATCCAATGCAGAAAAGGGTCACGAGGTTCACAATAACCAAAAACCCCAATTAAAAAATCCTCCTACATCATTCGGCATATCATAATTGCATTGAATTGAAACCAGCAATCGTATATATCAATCAATTCAATATAAACTAGTAGAAAGTATGTACCTGGATATATAGCTGGTAATGGTCTTTCCTAATCATTGTGAATTATGCCATTATAACGTTTTTGTGACCTGGCCTCTGAATCGCGATTCTTTTTTGCTCACCATTTTGGGTGGCAATGAGACGGCTTTATTCGTCAGTTATGAGCAGTTGCCGCAGAGGTTGTGTCGTTTGTGTCACTAATTCATTCATGATTGCATAGTCATCTAACCGCTGATTTGTTAATCATTAGGCATGAAAGGCACTACGCTCGTTTCTGGCAAGGAACAAGTATACTTATTCGTTTTATTTGAGTTCATATTATTTCTCTATAGATTTCCGTCCAAATTGTTGTCGTGTGGTCTGTTTGTATTGCATGCGATGTTGACAGCACGTATGCAAAAAAATAATTGTTGTAGGTTGCTTGTTTCTGTCACTAGAAAGAAATAAGGAGTAGATCACAGTTCTTTTCGAGAGTAGATCATCTGCTCTCTGTTCGTGCTATTGTCTTCAGCGCTCCCTTGCTCTTACATCACGAATAAATAGTTGCGTCAGGTACAAAATAAAAAGGGTTTCCTGCTCCCAGGTCTTTAAACACGCAACTCTTTGTCAATAACAGAGCTAAATCTGGGAGATGATCTTAGATATCATGTTGAAAACTTGCATAAATGTGAACAATGGAATATCCAATTGTATAATTAACGATGTTTTCATATAATATCATTCTTCCAGGTCTCATTATCTCTGAAAGGCTAAAATTGAATACTTGTTAGTTCAACTTCTATAGTTGGGCCAACAAGATGCATATAATTGAATGTTTGAATCCCGTGTGTCAATGGTCATTATATATGGACACGATTTGATTGAGAAATTCGGATGAAGCCTGAAGGTAACAGTTAAAATATAATTTGCTGATATTAATTTTCTGTTTTTGTTTCACTGCATCATTCATTTCCACTACAATTCGTTGCACGCAAATCTACATCATTTTGAATGTAATGAAAACGTATAAATGTGACAGCAAAAAAAACTAAAACAAAACGAACGGAAAATAAAGTTTGTTAACTAATCAAGAAATGAAGAGGAATAGATACGTATACGACGAAGAGTCAATAAAAATTTATTTTCATGTTGTACATGTGAAGGAAAAAAAACGCATCTTGTAGAAATTAGATCATGGCATACATTGGTTTACGGTGTGATCTAAGGGTCTCCATTTCCACTACAAGAAAATACTTTGCATGTACGTTAAAAAAATGGCAATGAACCTCGGAGACTGATTTTGTAATAGTTACCGATCTGTGATAACTGGATCCTTTATCTAATTCGAAAGTCATGAAATTCGATATCGGTGAAGCACAATTTGGTTGAAATTTTATATATGTTGTATTATAAACAGCAGACAATTATGATTCGTTTTAACTTTCAGAAAAGTTACTCGTTCTCGCCCTCTTTCTGCCGAGAGTTTTAGTCTCTTCCAACAGTCAATGGCAGTAACACAATGCGAAATCCGCTAGCGATATTTATTAGGTGATTCCTCTCTTTCTTTTCTGCTATTATTCTAAGATAAATGCCGCTGAGGGATCCTGAATTACAAACCAATATTCGATTGGGGCAGGTTTAATCGTCGAGTTTCCCAGGCGTGACAACAGTGGGGAGGAGGAAGTGTGTTTCACTAACATAACTCTGAGACAATGTGGCATTGGACTTTTTTCCTTTATTCTAACTTTGTCTGATATGTACAAAATGAGGAGACGAAAGAAAACACAGAAGTGAACCGTCATAAGTTCTGTGCAAGAAAGATTGTATCAGTTAAAAATAACAATATAAGAATAATAGATAATAGTAAAGTTTCGAATGACTTTAATAATATCCCTTAGTTTTTTTTAATTCCATTGAAAAGTAAGCGTTTCAATGCAGTTTTTGATAAGAAATACAATTAATTAGATTTGTTGATGAAAACTGTGTCCATGTCTGTAGAAGGATGTCCAGACATATATTTCCTGCTTGTCGTAGTTATTCAGCTTGTTGTAGATGTTCTCGCTAGACTACGGATTTTGAGTGAGATCACAAACTGCCGTTACAGTCAGATAAAATACAACGCCGTTTGAAAATCATAGTCGAGATGATATAGAGAGGTAACGCTCGACTCGATTCATTGCTGTGACACGGCTCGGTTCAGGATGTCAAAATTACATACATCTCAGAAGCAGGTACAGACACTATGCCGAATAACCCAGAATAGGGGGTAGCCGATGACAAGGCGCACCTCAAACACTCATCCGCTCACACTTACACAACCTATCCCTTCTGCACTAAAGGGTCCGGCCGGTAACCCCGTAACACACACTCTGGTACACGAGTGCGATCCAAGGGTCCGTTGCCAGCAGCAGGGCCTGACAGTTTTCACTGGTTTACTCCCATCGCATCATGATGGCCGGGCCTTCCACCCACGACCATTCCGACCAGGTGATGCCATGAGCGGAAAAACACATCAGAGCAGCGTCAATACTAACCATTCACAACCATTCAACACTCACGACGGTTCATTGCACGCCCTCTCGCCACTTCCACATTTAAGTCTCTTCTTCCCAGCGCCTGCTTCACACCATCCATCCACCCAAACTTCGGTCGACCGATTGACCTACGACCACTCGCCTCCGCCTTCATCACCATTCTTACCCATTTTCTTTTATCCATCCTCACCATGTGCCCGAACCATCTCAGAACACGCGAATTCACTCGGTCCTCCAACTTTTACACCACACCATCCCCATTTTCATTAGAACCACGTCGTTAGAGAACCAGTCTCTCAGCGACTCCCCAGCCGTGCTCCTGAAACATTTAGTCACGAAAATATTCAACCATCTTTTCTCCTCTGCTCTCACTCCCCAAGTCCCAGCTGCGTATAGCACAGTTGGGTCAACGACATCCTCGTACAGCACTCTCTTTGCTTCCATTTCCAGCGTCCTGCAGCTCATTACACTCTTCAATGCACACAGCATTTTACGTCCCTCCTTCACTCTCGACATCACTTCAGTTTCCGCTATAGTTCAGTCCTCTTTACATGTTAGCCCAGATACTTATAACACTGAACTTCTCCCAACAACTCTTTAAATAGGGGGACACTAATTCTGCTCGCATCAACAGTCCTCGGTCATATCATTACCTCACTTTTACCCACGTTCACTCGAAGCTTCCTCCTCTCACACACTCTGCCAAACTCAGACACCAGCCTACATAGCTTCTCCTCTGAATCCGCCACAAATGCTATGTCTTAAGCAAACAGCAACTGGCTCAAATGCCAACTCCGCCCATTCGCTTCCAATAGCTGCAAGCCACGACCCAGCACACTCGCGTTCACCCCCTGACCACTCCATCCATGAAGAGACTGAACAGCCATAGAGACATCACGCAGCCTTGTCTCAGGTATTTTTTTACTGTGAATCAATCACTCACCTTGCTCCTCACTCTGACACATGATCGGCTGCCAACATAGAAACTCTGCACCGCTTTCAACAGATATCCGCTCACTCCATACAAACGCAACACCCTGCACAGCAATTCCCTGCCAATTCTGCCGTTAGCATTTCCCAAATCCATGAAGGCCCAAACCATATCCTTTCCCTTTGCAAGGTTCTTCTCACAGACCTGTCTCGCTGCAAAAATCAGATCGGCCCACCCTCTACCGCTCCTAAAGAAGCAATCTTCCTCTTCAATCGCACAATCTGTACATTCCCTAATCCTTTTGATCAGCACTCTCCCATACAACTTACCGATCACTCATAACAAACTGATACCTCATGAGTTGCATCATTCATTTTTATCTTCTTTGCCCTCTTACAGCGGGACAATACAGGCACTGTGTCACTCAATCGGTACCAAGCCCGCCACAAACTAGAAGTTCAGTTGTCTCACCAACCATTCGACAATCGTTATTTCACCCTTTTTCAGACTCTGAGTCGCAACGCCATCCAAAACAGGGCTTTCCTTGCTTCCATCATCTCCACCACCCATGCACCTCTTCCCTTGATTAGACGTATGATTAGAAGAATAAACTACAGCTTAAACTTCTCTTACTTCTGTGACAACATCTTGACTAAAAAGAGACATTTTGTCAGAATGCGAACAATAATTATTATTCAGAATTTCTCTTGTTATAACTTAGGTATACTCTTATTTATCAAACAGTTTATATACGAATAGTAATTTTGGTTATTTCTAAGTCAACACGACGTGTATTCAATCAATAACAATTTTAATTAAAACCTTAAGTTACATGGTTCCTCCATGACTGATACAGGCATGTATTCATGGGGGACACAAGATACTCGAGGGGCACTGTGTGTTGAGTGACCTCCTTTGTGCGAGAAAGCCCTCGAGGGCCCCATGGATAGTGTGACCACCTGCCGGGCCTAAAACCCCCGAGGGGCTCATAGATAACGTCCTGCAGCGCCGCCATGTTGCAGGATTTCAGTGCCGACCCGCAGTGCCGGCCGTCTGCTTTCCATCAGCGCCCGCCGTTGCCGAGTTCCACTGGGCCCGCTTCTTTCATGATGTGACCGCCTCTTGCAGTTCTCCCCCAGAGTTCTGATGTCAACTCTTTATGTTATTGACCTGCTGCGGGTTAAATTGATTGGGGCCTGAGAGGGTCATCTCTGAGACATTACTGCCACCCGGTAAATGCTTTCGGCGACTATACAATTTCAGAAATTACTCCATGAATGAACAAGGACCCAAAATCATAAAATACATTTAATAAATATCAATTATATTACATTGTATTGCAATTCGCGATCTAATTAGATTAAATTGTTGTGGACCGATTGTCATGAACACAGTGTGAAGATATCCATCTCAAATTAGTAATGAATATCATAATATAGTGGAAAGCATACGTTATTATTAGTTTTTTTGTTTCAGCCCTTTCTCTGACCCCCCAGGATTCTCTGGTAATAACTTTGTTCAAATGTTTATCTCTTAAGAGTTCTGTCAAATCCACGAGAGACTAAAAAAATGCATGAAACGAACACCCTGTACTGCCGTTTCTTTATTATATACGCGAAACATTGAAATTGTCTGGTCATACTTTAGTGTGACCAGAATGTTTTTCGCACGGCTGAACAATGCATCACAATGAACTCACCTTGAGGAGGACTTCTTTTCAAACCGCTTCTCGGCTTACTTTTCCCTCACGCACCCTCCTCAGCACGGTTTGGGTGTCAAGCTATTAACATCCGCTCCAAGATTGACTTCCTGTCATGACGGCACTTTCGTTTGCAGCGCCACTTGATCGACTGAAGCGCCGCACGCCTCTGCTTCAAACCGTAATTAGGTTGCGGTGATAAAATTAACCTGGAGTAAGAGACTAAGTTTTTGAGCTTGCAGCCTGTGTGGCAAGGGGCGATAATTGCATCGGTACGGTTGTTTTTGGTTGAGGTCATACAGGCAATACAAAATGAATTACCGTTTTTTCATCGGTCCTCTAACTAATTGAGCTCTCGTCGTAGAGAAGTGAACGAATTCATTTTGCCCCTTCGATGGATGGGCAAGCCTTCCGACTGATGAGTGTAAAGGACCAATTAACAATTGTGCTCGTTTATATCAAATTTGGAGCACTTATTAAAGGCCTTCGGTGATAATTCCCGTACATCACAATGAGTACGGTATGGACATAGGATAATTTCCCCCAAAATGATTATAATTTTCCACCGACTCATTGGTACAGTAGAATCATGGGATAATTAATATTCCACTAGCTCTTTGACCATGAACGATACCTGACCATGATGAACATACGGTAGTATAAGATGATTACACGATATTCGAACCGCAATGGATTTATCTTACATTTATTCAGTTAATTGTTTCCTGTAAATGTCCTATGGCAAGTATTATCGCCTAAAAAAACACTCGTTCCCGAAGGCGATTCGTCGTTAACTGTAAGACGAACTTCTGTTATCATCTGCGTGTTGTGGATAATTACCCATTACGACCAATGCTAATCAGAGATGTTGGTTGAGCACCGCCATCATGCCGATCATAAATGTCGAACTCTGCACACATGTAATGTTCCCATTTAATGAGACCATTGACTTGCTAAGAATCTATTTTGAGAACTCAAAATGAACAGTAAACCCAATTCGTGCATGAATAGTGGGTGTAAAGCAACATGAGATCACAATAGTCATTACAGGTTGGCTTTGGCAGTGTATAAGCACATCATCAACCGACAGCTCTAGTCTATCAGGCCGTGCCTGGATAATGTTCTCGCACACCAACACGCAAGAGCTAGCAAGTCCGAACCATCCTCATGGAGCATTTGTCCGCAGATACGTATACGCCAGTTGCAGTCCCCATAGTCCGTGCTTGTAGGTTTGGTGCGTAGAATAACACAAGACAGATGCTGAATCGTTAGTCTTTGCCTGGAGGCTGAGAGCGCAGACCCACACGACAGTTGCAAGTGCAGACCAACACGACAGTTGCGAAAGACGAAGTCAGTACTAGGAGGGTGTTTACGCACACCACGACATGACAGCCGCCACACAGTTAATGCTAAGAGGGTGTTAGCGCGCACCATCACATGACAGCCATTACAGTTCATGCGTGGAGGGTGTTAGCGTACGCCATCACATGACAGCCGCCCCAGAGTGTGTGCATGGAGGGTGTTAGCGCGCACCATCACATGTCAGCCGCCTCACAAATTCGTGCGTGGAGGGTGTTAGCGTACGCCATCACATGACAGCCGCCCCAGAGTGTGTGCATGGAAGGTGTTAGCGCACACTACCATATGACAGTCGCCTCTCAGTTCAAGAGTGGTGAGTGTGTGCACTAATCAACACACGACAGCTCCTGCCCTCCCATCCTTGCCGGGAGAGTTTACGTGTAGACCAACCCCCATGAGCTGGTCCTCACATACAGCGCTCAGAAGTTAGGAAAGCAGACCAACACATGACTTTTTCACAATTTTCACAGTTCATGACTGGACAGTGTGACATCAGGCTAATGTAGTTTGACTATTGTCAAAGCCATCTGCTGTTCCAGGGCCGGCTGCAAGGAGTGAGCTAGAGTTGCGACGACACAAACCGGGGCGGAGCAGAGTGTGTATTGTAAACGAATAATCCGATTTTTCTTAAATTAATCATGTCTAATAATCATACAATGAACTTCACTTTGGTTACTCATGAGCACCAATTGATAGTGAAGTGTCTAATTACTTCTCGGCAGCTAATTTTTCACATTCACTAATAATGTTACAGGACATTTATAAACCACAACTCAAACTCACATCAGCATTTCGGATAAAGTGTTTCAACAAAAGTTTCTACTCGAATAATTCTAAAGAGTGTGGGCCGCTAATACTGGACAGAACAAATTAACTAATTTATGATTATGTTACACATTTCCGATCTATTTGCAAGTAATATTCCTCTTGAAAATACCATTCTACTAATGTAGTGGTCGATGTCTCTGTTCCAATTACCAACATCAAAAGAAACATAGAAGTATATATTATTAGAGGAGAACAATGCAGAGGGCGGCAGATTGAATGTGCTGATTGTTGTAGACTTATAGTTTATTTGCATGAAACATAATCGTCACTATAATATGGGAAACCGCACTGCAAAGTAATGTATCTTCAAACAAAATCTAACTATGTTTTCATTCATAAATAGCAGAAACGTTTCAAGAACTGGTATATTTCAAATTAGAACTTGGCTAGTTCATCTTCAGGTATAACATTGGATAGTTTGCAGCTGCTATTAATATGAAGTAGTTGTGGCGAATATTGCTTGTGACAGGATCTTCAGATGGTAGACATTAAGATCGACAGCGAGAACTGGTGGTTACCGAAACATTGTCGAATTTTGAATGTTCGATTAAATA
>SDVV010023752.1:0-12702 GCA_016164225.1 Gammarus roeselii
TAAGTGGAATCATTCGTCATAACATGAAAGTGCAACATTGAGTATATCTGATTATTGCAGCTTGAAACTTTATTATATAAATGAATGCAAACATGATTAATTTGTCAATAGTTGGGAGTGATACAATGTGTGTGTATCTCTCTCGAGGTCGCTTAGAAAGCTCTTATCTGTCATATCGTATTGAAGCATGCAATAAGGATTTATTTTGAACTCATTTAGAGGAGAAAATGTCTCCAATAATTGTCTATATTGTATACTAAATCTTCAGGGCATGTGATTTTATGCATCACAAATGCATCGCATTCATTCCAACAAAAAAGTTTCATATATGTACGTTGCCGTTTGAATAACCAACCATTTTATTGATAAGAGCTGCCATTTGAAATGCCAGAACGATGACTGAAATACTTGTGTAATTCATTATGACTTCCATCAAAACGATCAAGTTAACTACTACTTTACAGGACAGGAGCTTATTTTGTGACGTATACCAAGTGCGAGACAGCACCACAACGTCTCCCCTCCGGTGCCTCGATTAGCTTATTTCGTTAATCCTCCAATCTAACGCGTCCTCCACAGAGCCACATTCCACTGGAAACTGAACGGGTCTGAGCGCACCTACTCGTCGCACGGGGGCGGGTCATCCCTGAGAGGCCAGCTGGTGTCGCATTACTCGTTCATGGGGACCTCAGACAAGGATTACGGTTCCCTTTTGTGTTGGGCAAACAACTCCATAGGCGTGCAGCAAAAGGCTTGCGTGTTCAACATCATTCCGGCAGGTGAGCGGCCACCGTCACACAAACATCATTTCGGACTGCCACACCGCAATGATCGGTAACTTTGATGACTATATAGCAAATATATTTTCAGTACATAATATATTTAGAGCAGAATTTTCTACTATTTGCTCGCTTGTCCTGCGCTCAATTGGTTCAGCGATGGAACCATTCAGAACTCACAAAGGGAACTGTCGACGCGCTGTCCACGGAAGGCGCGTCTATTTGATGAATAAACAGGACTGTGAATACTTTGCAGCATTTCAGTTTAGGTTCCTCAAATCACACAAACGAATGAATCGTTCTACCGAAAAAAAGCAAGTTTCTGATTTAAAAGATTGCATTACTGATTCACAAAATGTGTCCTGGCCAATTAAATGATATCTGTCACGGCTCATGTGATGATAACAAACGCCCATGCTGTGTTCAGCTACAACCCCAGAATACAACGTCAACATTAATATGAGCAAGGAAATGTGTTTAATTGCTTCTCAAAGTCACATATTATCACGTTATAAGATTTGAAACCTTTTCTCATTGGTGTTTCCTCTGAGAAATAGAGTTCAAATATAAGGTAGCACAATCATGCACGTAATTCATATGGAAACTTTGAAAACAATTGATAAATTAATACGTAATGTTTAAACCTTCGCTGACTTCTGTTTTCATTTTGAATTTTGCGCAAATTTACTCTTGATGTTTGGAAGACCTATGTAAAGCTACATCTAATTTTCCTTCATTGACCACATCACCTCTTTCGTCAGTCTTTTTAAGCGTCTAGAGGAGCGCATTTTGTCCTGTTAGTGGGCCTGAAATTTATACGCTCTTAACTTTGAAGAATTAGGCTAAAAAGTTAGGTTTATTTTCTCAAACTGTTAAATTAATGAGGGCACAAATGTATTTGTAAAGTTTTTGCGAACTCATGCGTCAAGTAACTCAATGGAATAACGGCCATAGAGGTCCGCGGTGCACTATGCGAATTCAAGTTCTCAATACATAAAATTATTTACTTGTACTCTGGAAATAAATCCCACCCATATACTCTGAATCTACGGTGCACAAAAATCTTACTAAGGGAAACCTTATACCTTCAGAATTCATTTTCCATATTTATGTGGATTAGGTTATGTGTGCATGTTTTAGAACTTATCACTATGTCAGAGATAACTTATCGGTGTATCAGAGATAACTTATCACTACATCAGAGATACCTTATCACTATATCAGAGATACCTTATCACTATATCAGAGATACCTTATCACTATATCAGAGATACCTTATCACAATATCACTTATCACTATACCAGATATAACTTATCGCTACGCCAGGGATACCTTATCACTAAATCGGAGATAACTTATCACTATGTCAAAGATACCTTATCACTTTATCAGAGATAACTTATCACTATATCACTTATCGCTATACCAGATATAACTTATCGATATGCCAGGAATACCTTATCACTATATCAGAGATAACTTATCACTATGTCAAAGATACCTTATCACTTTATCAGAGATAACTTATTTGTTATGTCAGATATAACTTATCACTAAGCCAGGGATACATTATCACTATATCAGAGTAAGCTTATCACTGTGTCAGAGATAACTTATCACTATTTCAGAGATAATTTATCTCTATGTCAGATATAACTTATCACTCTGACAGGGACACCTTATCACTATATCAGAGATAATTTAACACTATGTCAAAGACACCTTATCACGATATCAGAGATAACTTATCACTATGCCAGATATAACTTATCACTATGCCATGGATACCTTATCACTATATCAGAGATAGCTTATCATTATGTCAGTGATAACTCATCACTATATCAGAGATACATTATCACTATATCAGAGATACCTTATCACTATATCATAGATACCTTATAGTTATATCAGAGATAACTTATCACTATGTCAGATAAACCTTATCACTATGCCAGGGATACCTTATCACTGTATCAGAGATAAATTATCACTATGTCAAACATACCTTATCACTATATCCGAGATAACTTATCATAATGCCAGTTATAACTTATCACTATTTCAGAGATAACTTATCACTATGCCAGATATAACTTATCACTCTGCCAGGGACACCTTATCACTATATCAGAGATAATTTATCACTGTCAATGATACCTTATCACTATATCAGAGATAACTTATCACTATGCCAGATATAACTTATCACTATGCAAGGGATATCATAACACTACATCAGTGATAGCTTATCACCATGTCAGAGATAAATTTTCACTATTTGAGAGATAACTTATCACTATGCCAGATATGACTTATCACTCTACCAGGGACACCTTATCACTATATCATAGATAACTTATCACTATGTCAGAGACGTAACATAGTGTAAAGTCTACTTCGATGATTTATGAATGCTCGGATGGACGGATGTTTTTATGTTCAGTTCCCACAAACAGTAATCTTGAGTCAGCTTCACTATTTAAGGTAGAACCATCGTTTAAAGTTCTTCACTATTTAAGGTAGAACCATCGTTTAAAGTTCTTCACTATTTAAGGTAGAACCATCGTTTAAAGTTCTTCACTATTTAAGGTAGAACCATCGTTTAAAGTTACCACCTTTTAACTTTCTGATTCAGGTTGTAACAAATGGGTTATCACTGATTGAGGCCTAATCCCAATACCTATTTTATAAAAAATATCGCGCTGAATATCGTTCGATATTTTAGTCGGATACTAATGGTAAAAATAATTGAAAAAAAATGGAAATTAGTATGCCTAATAGGAATTTGTGATCGCAACTCTTCACTTTCCTGATTGAAGTAGTAAAAAAAATATCCCGGTAGCTATTTTACATGTCAATCATCCATTTCCACAGACCATTATTGTTGATTAGATGTCTAAAACGACAGCGCCGTATCTAAAGGAAACATTAATTGCCCGACAGTCGCACAAAAGACCTTCCATAATTATTCGTGCCTGCAATCCTGTGATGAGTTCCAGCTTAGTTGGTCAGTAATTTACCAGTCGTGAAATTTGTTACCGGCCACATCAATAAAGCTGGCCTTACCAGCAATGTCTGTTTTCAAAGCAAACGTTTTCAATCAAATGATTCCGTATAATAATTGACCTGTAATGTTTGATAAATAATTTATTTTCTATTTCTTAAACGAAATATATTGATTGAGTACACACCGCATGGTGTACTATTTAACGAACGTCTTCATGCGTTGGGTGGTTGCTTCAGATAAACAAATAAACTTGCAATGAGAACTCCCGTTTCGTCTTCAATCAGTCACAATTAAACGTTATGAATGATGCTGGTACCTTCAGGCCATTAGGACAATGAACGTGTAACCTATTAACAGTATTTCGTGTCAAGGATCAATACGTATTTGATTCATGTTTTTGCATGTTAGATATTTGCCTTTGTTGTGAATGCAGTAGGTGATATTTTCATATGATTTCAACTCCAAGAGTTGAAAGAAAAAAACGTTTGAATTACTTATCCCACATAACCACTTTGTCTATTGATGTATATTTTTAGATACAGATGATTCGACACTAAACTACTTCCCTATCTCATTAAAATGTTCGTTTTTATTTATTCGATGTAGGCCTAGTAGATCAAATGTTTTATGGCCTGCATGCAAAAGTAATCCATGTAGAGCCCCATCCTTGCAATGAATATAATACCTTGAGTGCTTTTATCAACCCATTTGAATAAGAGAACGTGATGAAATATTTTTTTCCTGTATAAAAGATCACAATTAGCTAACATCGTGAGATATTCTTAATCGTCAGCTCCCGTTGATATACTCGACCACTAACTACCTGTATCAATCAAGGTATTGTGATTAATTTGATAATCAATATTTATTCAACTACGCTGCTAATGGATCATTTGTCGAGGATGAATGTACTCTTTTCCTACTAACCCAACGTTCGTCGTAAACGGCAGCTAACGGACGATTGTAATCGCTTTGATTGTAGCCTCGGTTCCATGACCACCTCCTCTCCTCTCATCACATAACTCAGCCGCTGACGGGCCATTTGTTACACGATGTTTTGCAGATGTTGTAACGGGACCACCAACTCGGCAGACTGCTTACGCTGGCGGTTTGTAGACCATACACTATTGCTCGTCTGTTGCATTAATGCAGCCTCTTAGCGTAATGGCATCATCATTCATTCTTCTTACCATTGTTAGCCTCCCCTGGCCGACCACCCACCCACCCAGACAACCATGTTCTTCTATATCAAGCGCAACTGATACATATATATACGTAGTTCCCTTTCAGTCGTGCATCGTGTCATTTATACCCTTTATTTAGCTTTGTTAATGAACCAAACTAAATATACAAGCCATTACTGTGGTTGTATCTAATATAATTTTCGTATGCTAGGTAAAATGTATCGTAAAGGTGCTTGAGTTCAAGAGCTTGATTTTATGTTTATATGGAATATTAATAACGTAACTGGTATTTGTGCATTTTTTATTGGCCAGAACATAGAATGCTTATGCAAAAATGGTTTCGTGCATAAATTATCCTATAAGAACGATGGAACTTGAACCAACAATGGTAATAAATGATGTTTCACAGCCTTGCAGAGAAGGTAACGTTTTATGCAGGACATGATTGGTAGATATGGGGTAAGTTGAAAGTATATCTGGGGTAAGTTGAAGGGAAAGGCACATTGATGTCTGATTGCAACGATAAAATACGAGTAAATACTATTTCCAGCCTCGATATCAATTATTTTCGGCATACGTCGGTGGACGAAACTAAACTATACATTAATACAAATGTGTCAACATGCTTTCACAGATAATTTTGGGAATGATTTGAACAGTTTATACGACCACCTTGACTCGACAGCATTTTTTCTTGGCGTTGTCGTTCTACAACAATTCTTGAATCATCTGATAGCAAATAAAAGTCATGTTTGGCTGTACAGCGCTGATCCAAAACCTCCAGTCATTTGTGGATTTCTGTACGTGCTAATGGCATTCAAATATTGTGGTATACATATCTATGTATTGGTTGCATTGAGTAAATAATAAACCGGTACCAAAAAATCAATGTGCAATCCCATGGTATAGGGTGAGATGGAAACATTCTGCATTACTGGTCATAAATTTGTAACACTTAAAGAAAATAACCGAATGCTTCAGTAATTCTAATATATACGATTTGTAAAAACGTATTCAGATACACACGATACAAGGTTCATTTTATTGCCTAATATATTTATGTACCCACAACCCATAAGGTGCATAAATTTTTTCAATTACAATTTCAATTCAGCCTATTTACAGCTGGGAGCTATTTTCTCATCTCCACATTCTGTTTGAGACGGGTGTTCTTCTGTCGCTCAGCTGTATTCCCGACTCACCCAACACTGGAAACTCAACATTAACAGTCGTGTACAACTCCGGCTTGGTCCTTCGATTGACTTAGGAAAGCCCTTACGCTGGCATTCGTTTCCTCAGATAGTATTCATTCACGTTCACGACTCGTGAACGGATTGAATTTATTAGGCGTGCTTGTCACTTTTCTTTTCGCTGATTGCATATTATTGGTTACACACCCGACAGGTTTTGTACTTAGGTGCTCGCATCATTTACATACAAGTCATTTGATTCACATTTACAAGCAGTCTATATACTAAAGTATCCTAACGATTAGTAGCCTTACTCTAATGGAATTGGTTGACCAATTATGGGATTACAACTTATTCATATGAGGTAGAACGAAGGTACGATGAGTATTGGAATTTATTGGACACCTGCAAAATAGGAGACTACGATTTGTGCTCGACGGTGGGAGAAAAATAATATCGTGAAAAGGAAATGCAAGTGTAAACAACTGGTCTTGAAATATAATGCCTCAAATATAATGCCAGTAGAATGTGAGGAGCTGTAATGAGTGAAGCCATAAATGAATGATGGAACCGTTTATATCGTCGCAATTACTCACGAAGGAATAGAATGGAGATTGCAGTCATCAATAGTCGGAAGCTCCCTAAAGTAGACATTAATTTATAAATACAGAATTGTTTAGCAGTATAAAGATGGGGGACAGTTACAGCATGCAATCTATATTAGAATTGCCAGCCTGAGGAACAAGCCACAGTACATTTCAAGCGAGTTAGACTCATGAGGGTAAAACAGCAGGATAACTGTACAAGAGAACAATGAAACACTATGATGATCTGTTGAAACAGTGCAAATGTCATGGTGCATCACAAAATGTGATTCAGCAGGCTTCTCTATTATTTTTTGACGTAACGGTTCTCATAGCGAATCATTTCCAGAAATGTGAAAGTTACGGGACATCGTGAGAACCCTCACGAAAAAGAACACGTTGAACAGAGCAATGGAACTAAAAATACACTGGCTCTCTGTTACAATGCAAACCAAAATGAGCACAAAACAAAAAATTTATATATGTTTTGAACATGTAGCTGGAACGGTGATTTCGTTCGCGCGGGCCCAAATTGTAAATAATTCATAAAAATTTCAATTGTTTTTTTTAACCCGGGAGAATACCGTTCATCAGTTTTATCCACAGCTATTCTCAAAATCATTATATCGGTATACGGTGCACTTCTGAATTAATAATACGGAAATCGCAAACATGATTTCATGGTCTTTGATATCGCAATCACGTTAAAAGTATGACCTCGCACTATTATGTTTAAGAAGTTATCAAGATCGGTCAATGTTGATTATATTGTGAGTCTTAGCAAGGAAATATTGTTCATTTTGTGCGAAACGGATGAACATTTGTGAACGAAAAACGTGGTCAAGAATGTTGATCTAAGTTGAAATGTTATGCAAAATTATGAGCACTCCACAGCAACGACGCTTCGAGTTACCCCCATAATGCGACTATCATTACCCCCATGATGCGACCATCATTATCCGCATGATGCGATCATCATTACCCCTATGATGCGACCATCATTAACCATCTTGACTGAATGATAATGTTTCTAACGGTAATCAAATGTGAGACATCAAATAGGTCATTACTCACTGTCAATATGTACACTTTTCATATTCTTTTGAAACATTATACATGCTTTCACTTGGCATCCATGTTCCCGGGCAATGCTTTTCTCAGGGCCGCCTTCTGCCCCTGAAAGCTGTGAAATTCTCAACAACACGGCAGAGAACATCGAGATCGCCTGCGACCCGGGCTTTGACGGCGGGGTTCAGCAATTCTTCATTGTGGAGGTAAGACGAGATCGCCTTCGTCCCTGGCTTTGGGGGCGCGGCTTAGCATCTCTTCATTGCTAAGGTAAGACGAGATCGCCTTCGTCCCTGGCTTTGGGGGCGCGGGTTAGCAACTCTCCATTGCGGAGGTAAGACATGATCGCATGCGTCCCGGGCTTTGACGGCGGGGTTTAGCAATCTCCATTACGGAGGTGAGACGAGATCGCCTGCGTCCCGGGCTTTGGGGGCGGAGTTCAGCAACTCTTCGTTGCAGAGGTAAGACATGATGGCATGCGTCCCGGGCATTGACAGCGGGGTTCAGCAACTCTTCATTGCAAAGGTAAGACGGGCTGGTACTTATCTAGCATTAATGCTCTAGAATAATAACTTTGTGAACATACAATTGAATAGCATTTATGTTAGCGAATTAGTAGAGACATTAATTTTCGTAAATTTATGCAACGAGTTTTCTTCTTCCCTGAGGCAATGCGATGCGGCTGCCCTTGTTTTAGTGCATTGTTTGCTAACCGAGAAATTATAAGGGATTCAAATTAGGTGAAGGAAACCAAGTCCAGAAGCCAAATGACACGTTTAACATGAGATGCATGACTTTGATTTAACACCAAGCCTTCCTATGCGCTAGAATTGCAAGTGAGTCCCACGCATAAAATCAACGATCGTTCATGAGTTTTCACGATTGAAGAGGCGATTTCTGTTCATACTATGTTGTGCATTCCTATTTCACGCCTAATCATTCAACGTAGTTATTTAGTATAATTTTGGGAAATTGGAATATCCATTTAAGTAAAGGCAATGGGTCGAATAAACAACTCCTCACGAACAAACTTAGCAATGCTCCACCTACCATTCACGACCGCTACATACTTGCATTTTGACAACAGATTAATATGGACGATTAGGTGACTTGAAAATTTAACAACAATTTCGGAGAAGAAGTTATTGATAAGTTAAAGAGGGGAACCAGCCCACGCCATGAGCCATGTGGTATTGTGTTATGTAAAGATTAAAACAATTGTTTCTGACAATACGGTTCTGGAAGGGATACTGTAATAACAAGTTTCTCGAGAGGTGGGGCGTAGGGATCCCCTAGGTCAGAAGTTGAATGCGCTCTGGAAAATTAGGCGAGTTAGCTTATATCAGTTTTTTGTCTTATAAATTACTTCCATGACATGATTGCTATGTTCGACTGTCTTTATCATCATTGTTTTATAGATGGTTTAATGATTCCATATATTTTTCTCTACACATATGTTTATATTCTCATCTATTTGGGGTATAATTGACTCATTCGGAGTTTGGTTGGTGGAGTTCTTATCGCTGGGCTTATGATATTTTGTGTTTTTTCTTATATGAATATTATATATAATGTATATACTGTTAATAGGAATAGTGTGGTATGTTTGTTCTATTACTTGATTTGCAGCCTTAGCGTGCGTTCGGCCCTGCTTGGTACAAGCCTGATGGTTGGATTTTTGTAATGTTCTGTGTATTACCCAGGCGGTTATTTAATATGTTTATATTATCTAAAGGAATAGTATGGTTTATTAGTTTGGTAGTTGGCGGGTTGATGTTAGTATTTTGGGTTGATACAGCAGTTTCGTTACGAAATTCTATCTACCCCATAACGCATTATCCAGGTTTGAACCAGATCTATCGGTGTTCTACTGACGCGGTGTTCAAATAGCGAGAGTACCTGAACGGTATGGATTTATTCTAAGTTATCACATTGTGTTATGTATACTTAGTAATGTTCGGTTGATTTATGTGGAATTGCTAATGTTTTTTTGAATTTTGAATAGTTATCTCATACAGTTATAGGATTTTTTTAGTATATTTTTGGTTTGCATCGTCCATGCAGTACACTATATCAGGCATAATTGGTCATTTATTGCATTATTTTGGTATTTTATATGTATATATAACATTTTGTTATATATTCATATAAGCTGTGGTTACTTTTGTTGAAGAAATGTGAATTTAACCCTGTTCTGGACTTAGTTAAGGTGATTTCATCACATTTTGTATATACTATAGCGTGTTTGTGTAGAAGTATTTCACACTATTTACAATAGGTTTCAGCGTACGTTGCTCGCATGTCCAAGTTTCTTATTCACGTCAGTTGTTTGGTTGGTTACATGTTTTTTTCTCGTTCGTCACGGTTTTTAATGTGTGTTTTGGGTATGGTAGGGAATTGATCTTCTTGCTTTGTTATAACTCGAGAGTTCTAGTAGGCGTTTTCGAGTTTTGTATGTTCTCTGTACAGTTTACATCTTTGATGCAGGGTATTGGGTATTCTATAGAATATCGGAATATTAGGATAGATTTGGTTTGTATCTGCAATGTTGAACATTATTGCAGATATAATTAAGTTACTTGTTGTACATTTTTCGTGTTTTATATATCTTTTTACATCCTGGTAGAAAGTGTGACGTAGTTATTATAGATATAGGACAGTCCGTTTGTTACAAACTCGGTCCTGTTGTTACTTCATTGTATGTTTATTGTAGGACCGTTCTTCACTATTTAGGAGGATTTAAAGATGTCCCATAGGCAAAAGCTCGTTGCGTTCACGTTTATTTCGGATTCACTATGCTGGTTACCATTGTGTATTACTTTTTTAATGTGAATTATAGCACAGTAGAACATCTTATTTGGCTATTTCTATAGTTGTTGTTGTTGTTATTGTATGATTTTTTTTCCTCGATTAATCATAGGAATGTATGTTTAAGAGATGTAAGTCCGTATTGCATCTGTGTGAATTTTCGTCATTGAACCACAGCAAGTGTATAGTGTCATGTTTTAGAAGACGATTTACTGGATGGAGGGGTCCTAGTGTAGAGGTGGCTTACACTCCTTGGTTGTCATTTGGAGTTCGTCCAAATTCAATGTGATTTTGTAAGTTTTTGTGGATGTCGATCTTAAGTTCCATTGGTTTGTTAGAGAGGTTATCAGACAAGCTGCTATTGGTTGTAGTGGTTTACTTAGGACGTCAGTGAACAGATCCCCAGATTTTTCATGGTCACACTCTTTGAGACTCATGTCAGCCCCATTCTTGAGCACTATACTTGTGAATAGATTCTTGGTTATGTCCAGGATGTGACTTTGCCCGACGGTGTTCAGAGACGATGGACTAAACAGATGCATGGTACGTCTAAGGTACTGTACCATGACTGGGTGTTACTTCTAAAATTTGTTATATATCAGTGGTAGATTGCTGAGAAGTGATCTAGTAAAGCGTTGTAGAGTTCGTTGTTACGGCACAGTGGGCTTGGATATTATCATACTAGAGGCATAACATAAGTTAGGTCTAGGAATTTGTTATAGAGTTGAACATTAACTCAGTGTTGAACGTCAGATATTTTCGTTATGCCTGTTATGTTAGTATATGATTTTTCATGAACCAGATCACGTGGGATATTGGAGTAGGATTAATCATCTGGGTTTGGTAGGATACACCGTACGTAGTAGTTAATCAATGTTGTTCAGGGTAGAGTAGAGAATCTTATTTAGCTAATTTGTATAGTTTTGTTGTATGTTTTGATTGGTTATCAGATGAATATATCAGTATTTGATATATATTCACCTAATTTTCATGGAATATTGGGTATAAAATGCCCTTAATTGGATGTGATAATCCAAAATATTGTTATGTTTTACCTCTCGACTTTTTTATTTGGGTCCGTTCCCCTGTCTTCTTGGAGAGCTTATCTCCCGGACTTGTGTGGAGTTAGTGTTGAAATTTCTTCAATAATTTAATGTACATCTCAATTACGGCAAGACGGCAAGACGAGCGGGGGGAGGAGAGGCACACGCCTCTCCAAACCCTATTGTCGGGGTCGCTGAATGTGCGTGGCTGTAGTACGAGTGATGTAAAGAGGAGGGAGATTGGCGAGATGTTTGTGAGGAGGAAGTTGGATGTGTTGGCGCTGAGTGAGACGAAGTTGAAAGGTAAGGGCTAATGCGAGTTTGGTGTTGTAAGTGGAAGAAAGGCTGGTGTGGAAGAAGGTAGGGCACGAGAAGGTGTGGTCTTGATATTGAGTGATCGGTTGGCTAGTAGCGCTACCGAATGGAAGGAGGTGTCCCCAAGATCGATGCGGGTGAAAGTTAGGTTAGGTGTAGAAAGATGGGCATTTGTGAGTGCTTCCGGACCTGGCAGGAGAGGGAGAAAATCTGTACTGACTTGAGTGAGTGTATCGAGAGTTTTGGAAGTCATTTCAATGTAGTTGTACTAGGTGACCTTAATGCGAGAGTTGGAGATGAAATGGTGGAGAATGTGATAGGAAGGTATGGCGTTCCCGGTAGAAATGACAGTGGAGAAAACCTGATAGGTCTGTGTATGGAGCAGGAGCTGGTGGTCGGGAACAGTTTGTTCAAGAAGCAAGATATTCACAAGCACACATGGGTAAGGATGGCCCATGGTGCAATGGTGGAGACAGCACTGATGGATTTTGTGCTGATATCGAGGAGAGTGGTGGGGAGGCTGTTGGGTGTGCGGGTAATGAGAGGGGAGGGTGGAGGAGTGTCTGACCATCTGCTGGTGGACGGCAGATTAAGAGTGGAGCAGAAGTGGAAGGGCAACAAACGAGTGGGAGGAGGAAGAGAGGTAGGGAAAGTGAGTGGACTGAATGTGAAAAGTAGAGCCGAGGAGTTCCAGCAGGCGTTGAAGGAAGAATATGACAA
>SDVV010023753.1:0-12701 GCA_016164225.1 Gammarus roeselii
TACACATATAAATACAGTATATATACATATATATAAATACAATAAAAATTGAAATGTTCAAATTATAGAAACTGCCAATACATTTCCGAACGCTGTCCGTCCACCTGTCCGTCCGTCCCTTCATCCGAATGAGTCAAGGTTGCGTGCAATGCCCCGGTGAAATGCGAACACCAGAGGTAGTGCGTTTTCGTTTTATTCATATAACCTATTAACATATACAAGCCTAATAATATATTTAACCTATTAACATACCTTATGAATAATCCGAAAGCTGTCCGTCCATCCATCAGAATGAGTCACCCGTTAGCCACCTGTCTGACTCCGGCCGTCCGTGAGAATATGAGGTGCAAACTCCTTAGGTTAAAAGTATCTCTATTTATTCCTATATATAATCCTTCACTAATTTGCGTTTCGCACCCACAACAATATAAGTAGTTAAAACATCATGCGTCTGTATAGTATCCGTAGTTAAGACATCATGTGTCTGTATAATATCCGTAGTAAATTATCAATAAAGGGAATGGTTGTAGTAAGTAACATTAAATGATAATACTCAAAACAACTCAAATTAGCTTGTAAAGAGGAAGACACCACCCCTCGGTGTTGTCATGAGATTGTCTCATTGTCATCTCTCGTTAGACGAAGATGACCGGTGCCATTGCCAGACACCGTTTTTCAGCGAGTTGGTACAATTGAAATCATCATTTTTATCGTGCTAGGGCCAATGCCGGGCACAATTTTAACCCAACTGGAGAAGATGATAGACATCATTTTTAATTATCATGTTGAAACTGCTGCTGTACACTTTCTGAAATGTGCAACGTGCTACATACAGAAGTTAAGTAGTGTCTATTCTGATGGAATTTGTCGAGTCGTGACTTAAACGTTTCGTTTTTCGTTGTTCACAACTTCACTTAGAAGTTTGCTCTATTCATCAACAATTCAATACGTCAGGAAGTAAGGCGTTATTTCCAGTGTGAAACGCTGTGGGAAACGATTTTGTACCCATTGTTCCTGGTCACTCCGTTCGGCTCGTTATACTTGCCTTCCGCACTTCGATCTCGTCACATCTGACAAAACGCTTTTCCAGCGAATTAAAACCGAGATCAAGAGGTCTGCTCTGGTTGCCATCGTTTATACCAAATTAGCAAAATTAAATGTTAGGCAAGGAAATTCCTAAATATTCCACGATATTAATAGTTGCGTGGTAGAGTTGAGCTCTTATATATATTATAATTTATTTATTCAATGTTCAGGTATGCATATGAGAAAGATATTTTTTGATCTTATGTGACAAATTGAATGAGAGCTGAGAAAATGGGGAAATTTGTCAAATGTATCAACTGTTTTATTTTCAATGATTGTTTTCTTAAATTAAAGACATAATGTGACGTTTGCTACTGTTGATTTTTAGATTATAACGCATGTATTTATTATTAGGTTAATTCAATGGTGAATTATGGGAAAAGATACAGATTATGAACGTAGCTTTTTAACTTATAATTTTATTAGACATAAATTAACTCATTTGATTGATTTTGAACTTGAAGTATTTTCTGTTTAGAAGGCCAAGTAACCATTCCTACCCAAGGTTGACTTAGATACTCCTCACCTCACTGACAGAGATGTAGACCGTCCAAGTTACCATAACTGACCGAGTTTTCAATACCGTTTTCATATTTCCAATGCGTGCTGAATAGGAGAGCTAATAAAATGAATTACAATGCGCTTGTTATAGCCTACAAAACATTTTAAATGGACCGTTAAGAGATTGCCAATTGTTTATCGTGGCAGGCAATTGAATAACTTTGACATATAATCGTTACACCTTTCTCAGAAACAAATGTATGTATAAACAATGTTTTTTCACCGTAGTGTACAATCGTAGGAAATAAAAATTCAAGTGATAAATGGATGACAATTAATTTAAGACTGCTCATGGTTTTCGACATGTTCTAGCTCAATCTGGCAATTTATACTGCAAGTACAAAACGGATGTTGCCGTAGATCAATGGAAACATTTATATATACGTCCATTGAGGATACAAAAAAATCACAAATGCCAGATACGAAATATGGACCATCCCACAACATTATAATCACAAATATGAATGGTCCGACAACCGTGGGTCCGGAAAAAAGAACCGTATGACTATAAAACCAGCCGGCGATGACATATTAACCATGGACTGTACGGCAACAGAGTAAAATAACAACTGATGAAGTGACAGTTCAGAAAGTAAATGCTAGGAATCTGGTGAACGAACTGATATTTTTTCTCCGCTGGCAACGCTTATCTACCGGAAAAACCTTACGTGGCAAGTGCACGGTAGTGGGTATCTCCCTACGATGTGAATTCCTCGTGATTCGCTTCTGTGTAAGGCAATCCTTGTCACACCGTCAACCTCAAATCGACCAATAACGTTCACATCTCGGCCGAAGCGAACTGCGTCCTGAAACCAGCACGAGTATTCGTTCCCAATCAGATCGGTCCTTTGTTCATTGATAAGTTTATGGTTTGATCAAATAAAGAAAAAGTGATGTAGTGGCAAACAGGAGTAACAAATTCCGAGACATTTTATCCGTAATTTGCTTTTTGTGCCGCCCAGCAGTCCACCGAGCACTGCCAAATTCATGTGCGTCGTTGACCCCTAGGATCTTGAGAAAAACTCAATATGCTCGATTGAAAAAAATCGTTATACTATATAGAAGTAAGGTCATTCATTTATCTTACCATTTGGGTATCAACATAAGTACAGTAACATATTAGTTATCCACCGTAACATTCCCTAGTAATAACTATGAACAGTCGGGAATATAAAATGTGGTGATCATACTAATCAATGAATATCTACTCACATAAGGAATAAACACATCAGCTCGCGCAGACTTAAAAAAAATACTATATTTTTTTCCCCGGTTTAGTCAATGTGTCATGTAAATGTTCGCCGGTTATAATTCATTCCACTCAATGCCTCTTAAGTTGATCTAACATACAAAGATGTAATGTTGAGATGGACAACATCACTCGATAGTCAAACGAGGTATGGAAATGGACGGCATCGCCCACCGAACAGTAACACCGCGACAACGAAACTGCTTCTTCATGACGTATTCTTGCTCTAAGTGTCAAGATGTCAGACATTCCAAACCACTTAGGCTAGCAAGCCGATTGATCTCATGAATTAATGTCATATAGACTTGTGCGCATAAAACTTTTTACCTCAGATTAATAATAGAGTTATCAGATATAGTAAGTATATCCTACTCACGACGTCGTCACAGGTATAAACTTCCATCTCTAAGGAATGTATAAAACGTACAGCATATATAAAAACCTGCGAATAAAAATATGCCACTCAGTTTTTAAACTTATTTTTCTAGATGGGTGCAAACGAATTCGATTACTTCACTGATACTTAAGCGAACTAGCCCTAAAAAACACTATTGTGTGGGGTCAATTTATCGCAAAAACATGAAAACACCTTTTCTGTAGTCTTTCCCAACAGCCCGGCCCTCGCCCTCTCTTAGTCTCGGAGCCTCTAACATTTCATCTCCCTCCTCAGCGTACCGGCGCACCGTCCACAAAAGGACGTACTCTCTAACTTATTTAGCCCTTCCTCAGTGTTTTTCTATTGTACTCTCAAAGAAGCCCGGACAAAGCCGGACTGCGATAACCTGCCCCCGTGAAAACTTATGATCAAATTGTGGGCTGGCATACAAGTAGCGAGACGATGTTCAAATAGAACTGAGCATGGGACCATACCCCTGGAGACTGAATGTTGTAAGATGCATTGTGTCTTCTAAAGGGTGTATATTTTGAGACAGCAGCTAATCAATGAATAAATGCTTGATTATAGTAAACTTGATATGCTATCATTTCTATGATACTGCTCATTTGGCTCATATCCGCTATTTCTGATCATATAAACTGTTGTGAGATGTTTCATGCAGGAAAGATAATCAACATTCTCGATAACGGAAAACTTCCTCTCCAACAGCGATGCAACGAAAATTCGTGCAGAGATTTATCCTCAAATGAAGAGAGAAGAGCAAATATCAGCTTCATTTTTACAACTGTGTCGTCGAAAAATTCGTGGATTTCTTTTAAGGTACAGTCCCAAAGACTCAAAACTTCCAAAGCAACAGGGAAACAAATCAACTGGTTTGTAAAGAGATTCAGTTGTACTCTAAGTTTTACATTCGTCAACGGGCTAGAAAACTAGACTCCAGCAATTAAACTACTAAAAAAATTGTACTAAACTGAAAATGGAGTCGTTCTATTTCCCCAAGTGCAGAAGCACTCTGTAAAACTCATATAAATCAACGCTTTTAAGATTCCATCATTGATACAGAAAAAATAATTTTATCGGACGAGAGATGGTCTATGCTTAGGCCGCATCCTAATCATCTGAATTCAAGGTTCGGGAGCGTCACTAACCTTCATCTACCTGTATGTGAAGATTGTGCGACGAAGCTGCCCAACGACTAACCAAGGATGTCAGGCGAGCTGTCGACAGCGTCCACCATTAATTAACAATTTGTGCCATCAATTTCAAGCTCATTGCGGAGTTGAGTTGTAGTGTCAAAGGGTAATTTCATAACATAACAAAAACAATCTTCTTTTAGTATTTACTAGGTTATAAAAATGCTGAAAATAATTTTCCTGAGGTTCTCATATGTTTTAAAATATACATTATCTAACAGACACCTTGTATATTTATGACGATGTAACCTGCTTAACATGCGATCAAATGCAATGCAATGCGGTCCGGTGCGACGCGCTATACTGCGCTGCGATGTGCTGCGCTGCGATCAATGCGCTGCACTGTGCTGTGATAGGCTGCGCCGCAATGTGCTACTCCGCAATGTGCTGTGCTGCAATGTGCTGCGCCGCAATGTGCTGTGCCGCAATTTGCTGCGCCGCAATGTGCTGGTGAGCGATGCTCTGCACTGCGCTGCGCAGCGAGCGATGCGCTTCGCTGCCTTGCGATGCGATTCGCCTCGACGCGACGCGAAGTGCCACCGTGCGTAGCGTGCCATGCCGTAACATGCCGTGCAGTAATATGCCTGTCGTGCGATGCAATGCATTGGAGAGCGAATAAAGGGATGAGAGACGAGAGTGGAGAGAGGCGAGAGTGGAGAGAGGCGAGAGGGGCCAATGTTGAGTGGGCAGAGGAGAGAGCATAAGGAAAAGAATTATACAAAATTTCATGGAATGAAAGCTCCAAAGAGCCAACTCGGCCCATCATTTAAATTTACGGTAACGTGAATCTCTCGGGGTCGCCTCTGGAGGACTCGCTGTGTGTAGCCTCCTACAGTCACTCAAGTCGATATTCTAATTCTCTGCTACAGAACAGCCCGAGGTTTTCAAACCATCTCGTGGTCTCCGTCTCACCCACACCCCAACCAATCACTATAATTACTATAATATATTGATATCATAATTTTTTGTTGACAAAACGCACATTAAAAAAATGGTATCGTCAGCAAGCTCATCAGGGGAGCCAAGCTTTCACGCTAAAAAAAAATCAACACACTCGCAGTAGCGCAACTTTACTTCATCTCACTATCATAACCGGACGCTGCCATATCCGCTACAAATGTTTCAGCGCACGTGTTTTCACTTTTAAAAAATGCCTCCGCTTTTGCGCCACTTCAGTGCAGCTCATCGTCATTACCGAAAATTGTCATAATCGCTAAAAAAATGTAGCATTACGTACCCTAGAATAATCCGTACGTTTGCCCAGCAGGTTACGAACACGTACCTTTGCTCCGTGGATTAGAAACCCGCACCCATAAGTTAGGTTAGATTGTGTAGGAAAGGTTTCATGTAAGTGATAGATATCCAGTAAAATGTTACTTTAGTTCGGTTGGTGAAGAAACTTGTTGCTGAAATGACCGTCAGAGGCTCTGAAAGTGGCTGCTGTGACTGAGGAATGCTTCAGGCAGCTCGAATGAGCTTATCGGGCAGAGTTAGGAAGCTGAAGTACAGAAGCGCTGGCGATGGGAGATGAGAATCTACAAGAAAGAAGTTCGCATCGGCTTAAGAATGAGGAATGGGTGACTAATCACGGCAAACTGGACAAGGACATGGATAACGCAACACCCACGAGCTCGAACACACCCACGAGCAGTCGCGCCAACGACACACGCAAAAAGTTAGTCGTGATAATTAAACGATCAAAAGGGCGTATTAAACTTGCCTTCCAACGGGTTACTGATAATTAAGAAAGAATTTTTTATAGGGGATTTAAAATTTTGCAATTTTAAACAAAGTTTGAGATGATCGTGGATTTTTTTCCAAAATTGAATCACCGGTATCTGGTATGAGAAGGATCGTTGCAGCTTGTTTTTTCCAAAATATTGCACGACCAAATTTCTGTTGGTCCGAAAGCTAGTTGCATGACAGTGAGGTAGCTGAGTTAACAAAATTTTATTAATGAAATAAACTCGATCAGGGTTGGAAAACGAGGAATAAATTTCGACGGAACTACAGTACTTATGAATGCTATCAAAGGTTAGCAAGCCAAGAGGAACAGAGGCTCACTCGACGGACTCATTCGAATAACAAAACAACTTCACTGCCCCTCTGAGTACTCTTAATTTCCTTTAATTGTGAAGGAAAGGTAAAGCCCCAATAAGTATAACCGTAAGATATATAAGAATATAGTCGAAAGAAGTATACGATTTTTGATGAATGACTTGACAAAAATTTCATAATTTGTACACAATACCACAGGCATCACTGGGCTTGTGGTTAGCGTATCCGACTGCAGTGTCAGCCTCTGGTGCTGCATGTCGCGAGTTCGAGCCTCGGCAGGGACACGGCGGTCTTGTGGCGGGGAGATTGGGCGCCTCCCCTCACTGTGTCTGCCTAACTTAGCAGCCCCCGTAACTAGGGGGAAACGACTGTATGTCTATACTTTCATACATACATCACTGAGCTTGGTTGTCCCTAATTTTGTGTGATCAGAAAACGCCAGCGTCTCGTCGATAACAAAGTCCAAGGAATTTAGCCGAAAAAACTCTGTCAATTAAGATATCGCTGATTCTAAAAACAACAGGTGGAACTGAAGTAGTTGCCGTGAATAACATGTAAAAGAATTTCTTAATATGCTATGATAGTCTATTCGATCTACCTTTGTCAGTTCACCATTCATAATCCCGACTCCAGGACATGCACCATCGCATGGGGGAAATACACTTGTATCATCCGCAAAATTATCATATTAGACGACATTGTATGATCTAATCATAAAAGTTGCGTTGTGCAAGAACAGCAGCGGGCCATGTCGTGAGAGACACCACGGGACATGACAGTAGGCTCAGAGCGGTCGCAGTTCACGTCGACATACAGCGATCGATTCAACAAGTAAGATTGAAACCAATCGAGGGCCGATCCTCGCACATCGTACTGACTAAGTTTACTCAGGAGTATCTGTGGGATGCCAGCGTCAAAGGCTTTGGAGTATTGTAAAAACCTTTATAAGACGTTTCCTACAACGTCAACATGGCTGTAGAGAGCATAACAAAACTCAAGGCCCGCATCAGCAAGGCTTCACCGAAAACCAAATTTGGATAAAAGACTATCAAATCTACAGTTCATTACAGGTAAGGAAATATTGAACGATAAGTACCTGCTTGTTTGGTGTCGCCTGACCTAAAACTTAAGATGACTCTCGCAAGCTAAAGGCAATTAGGAAATAATTCAAGCAGAATCGACTCATTGAACAAAATATAAATGATTACTGACAATAAATCAGTTGGCCTTTCAAAAGAAGCCTTGAGATGGCCGTTGCTACTTTGCTGGTAGTTGACACAGTAACAAACATAGAATTTTGGTTTCATAGAGGTGAATGAGATTGAAGATCGGCATTTGACAGAGCACTACTGTTATACGGAGCTAAAATAATAATTACAAACACAAACAACCTTTGCCCAGTCACTGATTTGAAGTGTTGTTTATGAGCGTTATTGAGTTAGTTATAAAGCTGTTACCGCGTAGTACGTTGCCGCGTAGTATTTCAGGTCTTACTGATATCACCGATAGACATTTTAAATTTATCGCGAAAGACGATTGCCTTAGCCCGACGGGAATCATTCGTGAGAGCGTTTTAAATCTATTATAATATGAAAATAAATTAGCTCGTTTTTTACGGTCTAAAAAGGAAGTGTTTCCTGTCAATTCGACCCCGGAAAGACTCAGTGGGCCAAGGTGTGCCAAAACATTTATAGGACAAGACTTCAACCCGTAAAGGACAGTTTCAATCGTATAGTCGAATAGTCTTCAACATAACAGTTCAATCATATCGTCCAAACTACGTCAGTTAGAAAAATAGGTCACCCAAGAAAGCCACCTCAAGATTTCTCCTCAATAAATCGAGTGATCGAGATAAATGGTCTCTAAATGACTTGAGCACTTTGCCTAATTTTCATGGTATGATTAACCCAACAAATAGTGGGCAATGCTTAGTGATGTGGACGTCGAATCGTGTATGTGCCACCTGGTTGAATGTTAGGATGTGTAATCTGAGTGATGTATGGAATGAAACCAAAATGTGGCAAAATGTTTGTCATAGTACCCCGAAAGGGAGAATCACCGAGAACGTCGACATTAAGAACAGAATCTATGTGAACAATATCTGACGGCTAACAATAAACCCGTCCAAAAAATTACCACAATAATCGTCATTAGGCTTATTCGGTGGACGATACATAGCAACGGCACTGAACGAAATGGAGGTATAGAAAGAGACCTTGACGCAACAAGTTTCAACTATCTCCTCAATTAGGTTACGAGGTGGCCTCATCAAAGACTATAGAGGTTTCAAAACAAAAATTGATACCCCGCCACCTCTCTTCTCGTGCCTGAGGAGTGATAACCATTGAATCCATCAATATCATAGGCCGTGCTCGGTTAAAACAATGATCGGTTTTGTTACGTTTGGCGTGTTACGCTCAACGAGACAAAGTTGCAACTGAATGAAATAAATTGTGATATATAATTACACTGTCAGCTGCACGCTTTCGAATTAGCCATTTCAATTACAAAAACGAATCGCATCACCTCACGGATCTGAAAACTCTGCATTATGCACACTTCACTCTACGAAAAATGCAACACGATCTCTTCACAGTTCCCATGACAGACCAAGTGGTCGATTTCTGTCGGATCTCAGGTCTTGTGGGAATTTTGAAAAACGAGCTCGCAGAATCCCTTGCTAAACTGGCATCCAGCCATCGTGATTTTTTTTTCAAAATACACTACCGAGATTGGTTCCACATCATCAACTATCTTTTAACGTACAGATAGAGCGACATGTGACAACGGCGTTAGCGGTCAAAAAATGCGTTCAAGGCAGATTCAAACAAACGATAATAGGGAACCAAGCTCACCAAAGAATAGACCAGACAATCATCTATCACTTGTGCCAGGGACACACTCGGATTACTCACAACCATCTAATGGACGTAGACAGGGGAGCGGCTTTGTCCCCATGTCCCTGATGCCACCAGTAGCAATCAACGTGAAACACATACTGATGGAATGCAACGCACTCGCAGCGGCTCGGCGAGTTTTCTTAAACCGCCTCTGCACTCTACAAAGCTTACTCACTGACCTTACCAACCGTAATAAGCTAATCGCTTCCGATAAAAATACCGGACCCGAAGCAGTGTTCAAACGAAGAACTGGTGAAGAATGGGGTGGTTTCTTCTTCCCACAATGTTTTATGATATAGGAATTGGAGAGCAGGCTAACGATGATCTGCTTCCAGGGAACCATTTTCGTTAAATTAATAATTCCTGTGAGCACCAGAGTTATTGTTTCCGCACAATCTGGCATGCGAAATACGTCGACGGTGGTGCTCATAATGTATCCTGTCAGGACTCAGGTAAAGATGGGGCACTAAACTATAAGCCGAAACCTGAACTAATAACAATCCTTTTCGTTCATAGCCAAACAAAACCTATCCAATATCCAGAGTAATCAAGCAAACAAAACGTTAAACTTATATACATTACCAACTCGCAACAAATCTACTGCAATTAATTTAATCGAAATCTCATTCCAACAGGTAAACCATACAGTAGAGGTACAAACGTAATAAAAAACGCTTAACTCATAATATAAAAGTCAGTTAAATACTATACCGACACAAAACCTATTATAAAGACATGACATTCGAGAGGTCCATACACATCCGTACAATCCTAGCCAATATCAAACATATTTAACCTAGCAAGACGTGAAACCGATTTACATAACAAACTCCTACAACAGAAAGACTGAAATAATTCAACTATTTTTTTTAGAAAGATAACGACCCAATAAAAATATTCCAGTCATAATAAAAATATCCATTTAAATCATATACGAACATTCAACACCTACTACCAATAATAACACTTTAAATCTACATTCGATAATGCGTCGGAGATACAAACAAAGGGCTGTCAAAGCATCGAGTGTGCTTTGACAGCCGACAGCCCTCTGATCACAAGATAAGATAAGAAAACAACACAGCGCCGCCAGTCATCCAACCAGTTACTTACATCGTACACCAATATAATATAAACATACAATATGTATATGACATTAATACATACGATATAAGCATATAAGGTTTTGATGCATTATATCCTTCCCTTTCAGCATACCCGCTGTTTAGAGACCGCAAGCCTACATGTACGAGGGATTAAATTAATCGCAAGGTTTCTTCGAAGCAAGAGCAACATCTAGTCACATCCAGTCCAGTCATAGTAAGAAATATCTACACAAAATATATACAGATGCCAAAACCTACATTTCTTTCCAAGACACACGAGATATCGTTTTTTACTCACACAAAACCTGTCCAATATACAATGTAATAATAATAAAAATATTAGAAACCGATATAAATAACGAATTCTTACAACGAATCAACTGCAATTCAGTTCTAATTCAGTACTATGAACGTACAAACGCTTTAAATGCTCCAGTCACCCGATATTACCTGGAAGCATCGGGTCTGAAGCGGCCAAGGAAGAAGTCGGTGTGCTACAGTAACATCAGGAATACCACAGGGCAGTGTTCTTGGCCTCCTTCGCTTTAAAATCTATATTAATGATCTCGACAACGATATCGTTAGCAAATTATCAAAATTTGCTGACGGCACTAAACTCAGTCACAAAGCGGACTGTGAGCAAGATCGCACACCTATGCAAATGGATCTTAATAAACTAGTGGACTGGTCTGATAAGTGGCAAATGAACTTTAATATTGACAAATGCACTGTTATGCACATTGGATCGCAAAATCTACATTCTGCTTTCGTAATGGTAGACCAGCATATGACTGAAGTAGACCAACAACGAGACCTTGGAATATTAATCACCAAAGATCTCAAGTGGAAAAATTAAGTGGAAGCTAGCTACAAGAAAGGCGACAGAGTCCTTGGCTTTATATCCAGAAGCTTCCACTACAAGTCCAGGGACATCGTGCTCCCGTAATATACTTCAATCGTCAGTCCTCAAATGGAATTTGTCGTACAATTTTGGTACCTTCACCTAAGAGGGGATATTAACAAAGTGGAATATGTTGGGCCCCGCGTAACAAAATAAATTCCAGAACTGAAAAAGAAGACAATTCCACCAAGACTCAACAAACTCAAACTGAAATCCCTTGAAAGCAGACGACTTAGAGGTCAGTTAATAGAAACCTCCAAATAAATAAACAGATTTACTAGGGCTAGCCTTGAGGACCTCTTCGACCAAGATTATAACCCAAGGAAAAGAAATACTGAACAGAAACTTCAGCTAAAACCATCAAAACATCAGTGGCCGAAAATTTATTACCAATAAAGATACCAACAATTTTGAACCATTTAAAACATGATGTGGTTAACAGTTTTAACGTTAACACATTCAAAAACCGCTTCGACACACACTGGAAGACTGATCCACCCCCTCACTAAGAAAGTTTGATGTTAGAACTAATGCCGCCAAGGTGGCAACAATCTCCGTTTGAGCCTTCAGCATCCAGCAGCCCATGAACGATGGGCAACTTATCTAGGCTGTGCTAGCTGTACTGCAAATTCAATTTTGGAATACTGCTAGGTTAAATTATTCAGCCAGTCCCAGGCCTACTACTACTACTGCCCGAAAACTGAGAACCGGGACTAAGCCGATACCTCGGACCAAGACATTAGCGGATCGAAACCACACCCAACTTCGACGGAGCGGCGTAGATTTAGATGGATTTCAGCAGGTCCAGAACTAGTTCACCTTCGTGAACCGGCCCGCGTTTGTGAGGCCAACGCGGAACACTTTTGAGAAGTAAACCGACCTGGACGGCGAAATTGAGACACATGTCCTTGGTGACTTTATCGTCCGTAACCAGGCAGTTAAATTTGCTCATAGGTGTAAGACATAGATGCGGGTTATTTGCAAACCCGGTGCCACGATTGAGAAGATCAGAGGTGTCCTTGCAGAGGTTGAAGTTTTAGCCGGTAGACACTCATAATCTGCCTTGTAACACCAATGATCTTAAAAGGACAAGGTCGGAAGATCTGTTAGCCATGTATAGGCAACAGTAGTAGTAATGACTGCAAGACGGCCCAAAAATATATGACTGCAAGACGGCCCAAAAATATATGACTGCAAGACGGCCCAAAAATATATGACTGCAAGACGGCCCAAAAATATATGACTGCAAG
>SDVV010023754.1:0-12701 GCA_016164225.1 Gammarus roeselii
TATATTCACAAACACTAATAACATACACTAATATAAAAAATACACGTACGCGTCACATACACCACTGCCCATGCGTGCCTGGGAGACGCGGCCCATACGCAGACAGGGGACCCGGGCCCTACGCGCCTGGGAGACGCCAGTTCACCCTTATATATAATCTTTCCTTAATGACGTTTCGGAGTACCAACCTGCCTTGACACCCAACGTCCGCCCCCCAACCGACCAGATCCAATATGCACCGGGTGCACGCGGGTTCATATGCATTAAAATTACTTTATTGTGCCTAATACTATCACTTATATAGGTAACTGCTTTTCCTGACAGATATCACTTCTATACAGAGAGCTTTTTTTTTGAGAGCAGTTTGTTCCTACGATGCGAAACTCACTGGCTAATTTGAGGTTGACAAACATTATAACCACGATATCATCTTACAATTAAGTCATGAATTTCATGCTACCTTATGCGTTATGCGTTCGTACCAGGAACAAGATCCGCAGCACAAGATCTGTGCATATCCTGGAAGCGGTTCAGCGTAACGCGTATTGCACTCAATTAACTATTGCTGTCAGGAGGATAGTTCGGCGACCATCTTGCCGTCATTATCACGATCGCTATGAGTCCCGTTGGTACAATTGCTGGTCGGCTATTCATGATTTGAGTACATTTATAATCACCAACTTGTTGATCATTAGCTTATTGGGGTAGTCCCAGATCAAGTCCGGCATGCAGGAGGTACCCTGCAGCACTGCAGTGAGAGCTGAAATTGACTGGGACACCTGGGTCATCACTTCGCAATGCCAGCTATGAGGCAGGTTGTAACCCTTCTTGACTGCAACACATCAGGGTCCAAGGCTGGAATTACGGGAGCATTTCTCATCTCACAGTGCCGGCCACGGGCAGCCTACTGCACTGCTTTGTTGAGGGCTGAAGTTTACTGGATCAGTCCCTCATCTAGCTGTGCCGGCTGTGAGGCAGACTGCCGCACTGCAGTGTCAAGGGCTCAGATTTATAGTAACAGCTGTCACCTAGTTGTGCTGGTCATGAGGTTGTCTGCATGACTGCTTTGTCCAGAGCAGGAGTTAACAAAGACATCCCCTCACCTAACTATGCCGGACATGAACTCTCCAGTACAGGAAATTACGGGAACAACCACTTGAATCGCACTGCCAGCCACGAGGCAGCCTACTCCACTGCTGTCGTAGGTGCAGGAGATTAGGGGACATCTCCTTGCCTCACACCGCCAATCACGAGGCAGCCTACTGCACTGCTGTCGTAGGTGCAGGAGATTAGGGGACAACCCCTTGCCTCACACCGCCAATCACGAGGCAGCCTACTGCACTGCTGTCGTAGGTGCAGGAGATTAGGGGACAACCCCTTGCCTCATACTGCCGGTCACGAGGTAGCCATTCATTGTCCGGGACAGGTGAACAGGAGCAGCCCATCACCTCGCAGGGTTTCTGCTGCTATGTTTACAGCGCAAACAAATAAGCAAACAAAGATAGGCAAGCAAAGGCGTTCATTTCGTTCGTTCCGAAGCGGCATCTGTGAGGTGGACCTGAGCTGTAACGTAATTATTTGACGTTTTCTGGAATTTATGATTGCTAAATGGATCGAAAGGTTGTATCTATTCAATGGATAAATACTAGTAAAAATGGATTGTATTTTATAAGGTTGCTGCTGTAAACACCTAGCAGCGAGATCAAAATCGAGGGACAGGCGTCAAATTTAGGCTTCTTCATGAGCCTATTTCGCTCGATGCTGTGTATTTCTTTCTACTGCTGAGTCCTGGGCAGGCTTGACGCAGGAGTTGAGTAATGATTACGGGCTGCAGGTAATATGTCGAGATTTAGTTGAAAGCGTCTGGTCTCTATGTTTTATCATTGTACTGTATGAAACGGACTAATTGTGTCTTGCCCGCATTTTGAAATATTATAAATGATCTAATTCTCTTTCCGTTCATATTTCTAAAAAAAGGAGGACTGATGGAAGTAGGAAAAATTTGAGATCGCTGTGGAAAAACAATTCAGGGCTCACAGTTTAGCTGGTTTGAAAGGTCGTCCAAGGAGCATGACGATTGGTTATAAAAGATTAGAGGATCATTATAATTTGAGAGATGTTCCGTAGGTATACTTACTTGATGAGGAAGTAAGAGTAGTATATATGGGGCTGAAACGCGGATGAGTGATTCGGACAATGTAATAATTAGGATGTATCTAATTACTTTGGATGTCCGACTTAACCACTATGTAACTCTGGCATTGCAATTATTAATTACTTTGGGGTCAAATTAATCACTATTGGGCCAAGTTTAATACTTTTGTGGACCTTAGCTTTTCGTGAGTCAGATAACAGGCCAAAGAAGCTTGCAGCTGGCTTACGGCTGGCGCACGGCTGGCCGACAGCTGTTTTACGGTTGGCTTACGGGCGGCGCAAACGGACGGGCCTAGATTGGGAAGGTTTTATGTTATGAACATTTTATTTTATATGAATTAATAATGTTCATTGCATTTACATGTGTTTTTTCTTCTTTAGATAGCTGTATTGGGGTAGACTTGGTCACGAACTGTTGCTCATTATGTATATGTCAGATTTTCCGAATTTCAATATAATCTCATACCAATACATGAATCAAGCAATCATTGTTACCGTATAAACTGTAAACGGTTGACAAATAATGATATGAGTAAGACATGTGGAAATAAGCATCTAGTAAAGGTGCGCGATCGAAATCTATAACTCTTATCTTCAATAAACTGCTGGAAAATTTTAACACTTTCGCTCTAAATAAATCCAGTAGACTAGATCTCCAGGACAACTTTAAATGGTACCACAGATCCAATGTCAAGAGTTAAAAATATACCAATATTTTGTACTACTACAAGCAATTAAGAGAAATTTATGCCCAACACTACATCAAATTGGGCGAATTTATTTCTAATACAATTGTGTTCACATGATAACCGTTCAAAACGTACGACGGCAAACAAATAGCTAAGTAAGTATCGCTACTGAACTCTAACCCACATCAATTAACTATGATATACGGTGTATCCACCATACCCCAGAAAATAACTCCTACATAATATGGAGAGGTAAATGATCGATCAATACGTGATGCAGATAAACATTACCGATCCTGTAATTAATAGAAATAATCCTGCACTTCAACTCTTAAGGTGATCTGAAACAGGACTGAGACCGTATACCAACATTTATGCCGTATTGAAATTATCTGACCGTATTGAAAATAATGAAGTAATAATACTACGATACCTGTTCGAACATATAACAAATTCCTAGACCTAACTGATGCTATGCATCTAGTAGGACAAAATCAAAGTCCACTGTGTCATAACAACGAACTGTACCATGCTTTACTAGGTCACTTCTCAGCAATCTACCACTGATATATAACAAATTTAGAGGCAACACCCGGTCATGATACGATACCTCAGACGTGCCATGCATCTGTTTAGTCCATCATCTCTGAACAACGTCGAGCAAAGTCACATCCTGGACATAACCAAGAATCTATACACAAGTACAATTGTTATGAATGGGTCTGACATGAGTCTCGATGAGAGTGACTATAAAAAAATGGGCATCTGTTCACTGAAGACCTAAGTAAATCGATACAACTATCAGCAGCTTGTTGTATAACCTCGCTAACAAGCCCATGGAACTTAAGACCGACATTCACAAGAACTTACAAACTCACGTTGAGCATGGATGTACTCCAAATGACTACCAAAGAATGTAAACTGTCTCTACACCAGGACAACTCAATCCAGTAAATCGTTTTCTTAAACGTTAAACTACACACTTGCTTGGGTTTAATGACAAAATTCAACATAGATGCAGTACGGAAATACATCTATTAAACATACATTCATATGATTATCATGGAAAAATCATACAATAATAATCAAATAACTACGTAATTCTCTACTCTGCTCTAATAAACATTAAAAATTGTAATACACTAGCGAATCCACCATAGTAAATCGGTCAACTTATACAAATAAACGTAAACGCAACGAGCTTTTGCCTAGGGTACTCTCTAACTCCTCCTAAACATTGTAGTATGGTCCTACAATGAACATACAATAAGCTAACAACAAGACCAAGTTTGTAACAAATCGAATCTTCTAAATTTATGATATCCACGTCAAACATTGTACCAGGATGTGAAAAGATATATAAAACACTAAAATATACAACATGTATCTATATTATACCTGCAAATAAATAATGTTCTACATTACAGATATAAACGTAATATATCATAATATTCCTATAATAATTGTATAAAGTACTCAACACCTTGCATCGAAGATGGAAACTGTACAGAGAGCATACAAAACTGAATGAAATATATTAAAACGCTCGAGTTATAGTAAAGCAAGAAGATTAATTCTCTTCCATACCTAAAACATACATTGAAAACCATGATGTACGATAAAAAAAATAGCATGTAACCAACCAAACAATTAACGTGAATAAGTTGCCAGGACATGTGACTGATTTAAAAAACTGAAACATATAGTAAATGTTGTGGATTACTTCTACACGAACACCCAATGGTATATACAAATCTGATGATATTATTCTACAACTCAGTATGAAACAGGGTTAAATTAAATCTTTTTTAACTAAAGGAACCACGGCTTATTTGTAACATAATGTCATTCATATACATAAAAAAATGATGCAATAACCGACCAATTATGCCTGAAATATTGTGCTAAATGGAAGATGCAAACCTAAAATACCCTAAAAATTCCTATAACTGTATGAGATAACGATTCAAATTTTGAAAACTTCACAAATTCAATATATATCAACCGATCAATACTAAGTATACATAACACAGTTTAATAACTTTCAATTAATCCATATCGTTCAGCTACTCTGACTATAGGGCATCCAAACGATACTCACTATACAAAAAAAAAATCGAGATACGACTACCCGATCAGTCTACATACGCTTGATAACGATTCATTTGGAACATGCGGATACATGGTAACACCGATATATCACCGATATATCTGATTCAAAACTGGATAATGCAATATGGGTAGAGAGATTCTCGTAACGACACTACTGAAGCCTAAGAACTTTGTACATCAACCCGCCAACTACCAAATTATTAAACGATACTATCCCTTTAGATATTATATACATATGAAATGAATAGATGAAAAACACAAAACGTTGCCTCGAATCCAACCTACAGGCTTAAACCAAGCATCCAACCGCTAGAAACCCACCAACTAAGCACCGAATGAGTCAATTAAACCCCAACTAGATATGAATACAAACATAAATGTGCAGAAAAATATATAGAATCAATGAGATATACATGAATATATAATTATATGAACACTCAAACATCGCAATCATTCCACTTAAATGATGTAAACAATAAAAATAACAGGTAGGAGCAATCATATCTTTTTTTCCAAAGCGCATCCAATGTTTTGCCTAGGGGTTCCCCTACCGCACCCCACTGCCAAAGAAACAGTGTACTTATCTAATTCTTCGAAACAAAACCGAAGATACTATTCTAAACCAATGCGAAAAATAATTTTTTACCCTTCAAATGACTGCCGGTTTTGTCTCTCCGGAGATTCAATGTTATTCGAATCAGTAAAAAAGTTAACACATTTTTATCAGTGATGGTTTTCCAATGTAAAGACGTTGATAAATACGAACTGGAAGCATCGGATGCCTAGCTCGTCCTGAAAACATATGAAATTGGAGTCATTGTAATAAATGTTCACTTGACAATAACTATTACATAAGTTACTGCATGAAGTGTTTTGAGATAAATTGTATTGCACTACATTGCGAATAAATGCGATGCATTTCATTTCCGATGACTGTCAACTGGTTACTGCAGTTAATTTAATCGTTCTTTGACATTCAGTGGATGTATTTTAGCATTTTTAAGGGCCATAGGCCGTACAGGTAAAATGTTAAAAAAAATAAGAGCGAAACAGCTTTCCTAAACCTTTGAACACGAGACAGTGTCCACCACACAAGGCAATGCATATCTTCAAATCGGTGCAAGTTCTGAGCTCGTTACATTATAAATGAAGAGACCAATAAACACGGGAATTTATTAAATATTTACTCAATTCACCAAGTTCAGAAATAACTTCAATTAGATGCAAATGACTAATTAAAATCGTGTCATATAAATGATTCTTCATGGAATCAATGTGAATTCTGCTAGAGAAACAAACTATTTCAGACCCACCACATGTATTATTGTTGGGGTATTTTTTCAGAACGAAGCTCGTAGATGAAGTGGACTTACAGCGTTTCTAGTGCGTTTAAATATATCTAGGAGAAACATCCTAGTTGTATTATTTCCGTCAACATCAAAGCATTAATAGCCACAGCCATAATTGGTGTAAGAAGTTCTACATATTAACAGATACGCAGTGTTTAATTTGACAAAACGTATATAATTTTCCCTCAATGACATACTCGCACTAGATTTTGCGCTCTAGACTCCTACCATCCCATTATCGAACATTCGTGACAGTACAAACAATCCTTGTTTGTAATAACAATTTTTGAAAGAAAAAATCGCCCGTTCAGACATAACCTAATAGCTCAGACTCGCATAAAGGAGTGATAGAAATGTATTGTGCTGCTATAGTACTGCTGTTTTAGTTTCAAGGTGCAATTATCGTCCGTGTGAAATTCACGTCCGCAAACGAGTGATGACGATCGAGCGGCCTGCATGCGCCCTAACTGCGGGCCGGCATCCATTGAATTTACGAACGAGTTTGCAGTGTGCACATCATAAATGACTGAGTTGATGATTTGCTTAAAAGACTCGTCTGATTTACTTTGAATAAAAGTAACAGAATTTTCGAAGCGTCGTTTAGCTATATGAGAAGCTGTATAATCATAATTTTAAGTGTTGATAACTGTCAATCAGGATCAATGAAACGGAAGCTGTATACACGGATTGGTTGTAAAAAATAAAAATGCTGGCTATGTTAGGGCTCATAACAAATTTATAAACAAACTGACTACATAATATTTCAAAAGGTTTGGTAAGAATTGGCAATTTATAGTAGAGCCTCGTATTATTACATATAATAATAGCTAGTAGAAAACAGGATCTCTCAAATGAATAGTTATAAATGGCTACATTGATATGGAAGCATATTTGAGTAAAGTACAACTATAACGACATCGGAGCCTGAGAATGCTAAACCAATTATTCAATACCAACAATATTAACTAAACAACTGAAAAATCGTTTCAACTGCACTCTGAATTTCTACATTGTAGCCGAACCCTCATCATCGAACACCTTCCCCTTGAACCTCAGCAGCAACAGCGTGAGTCAAGGCAATTAGGCAGGTCCGTTCAGGGCTAATGAGAGTTCAGCTCCACCAAACGGTAACGAGCTCAATTGTCTGAAGGGAACACTTGGGAGTAATGAGCTAAATTGGTCAGCGGGAGTTGACGTGGAAGACTCAGGAACAAAAAATGAGACGATATTTTTCAGAAAAGCTGGATTACTCCCGTCATCTGCTTCAAAAATATGTTGCTAAAAATGCCAATAATTAAAAATGAAAAGGGATCTATAACAGTTCGCACAAAAATAACAAAAATCTCTAGGAAGAACATCAATACGCTCTGATTTCATAACCGTTATTATTGGTGAGTGCATGTCTGTAAATGCATTGCTTAGAAGAATAAGTATAAAATATTTCTAATTATATGATGGATGTCATTCATGAATTCTTTTTTTAAATTATAACTGCTTTCATTTTAATTGAACTGTTCTTTCTCTTGGTATTTCGAAAATTGGCAAGTACCACGATAGCATGTAATATTTCGATAGTGTACCTTACGCGGTATTCATCAACTTGTTTCAAACATTGCAATCATTAGCTGCCAAGTAATTCAAATTTGATGTTTTCTGCAATGCAGCATTCCCTAATGAAATAAACACTTTCGATCACATTATAGCCCAACGTCTCATTCATCCATCAAAACATTTATTCTGACAATTTCTCGCAGACTCGTTTTTCTGAGAAGTCGTTAGAAGTGGTTCACACGGGACCAAATGTTTTTTCCCAATTTCCTCATGGCACGAACTACTTACGCAGAGGAGAGTAAACCATTTCTGTCTACCGTTTTTCAGGGGAAGAGTTTAGCGAGGGAAACTTTCTTGTTAGAAAAGTTAATTGTGAAACTTGAGAGTTAAATCTCGTCGATCACTAACCAGCCTAAATAAGTTCAGCCGAGAGCGTTTAATTAACAAATAAGAAAACTATGAGAACGTACGCGTTTCCATTTTTTTACGTCACCATTTTTTTCGAATTAAATAAAATGGCAGTCTGAAATAAAACTGTACGATGCCCTATTTGCGAGCGATTCATAACCTCTACATCACATGATTATTTTCCTGCCCTTTGAGAGACATTGTCTATACAGTTTGGAGTGTTCAATCGTCTTTGAAATTTGCTACAATGACACACTCATAATTCCTACTATTGAGTGTAGTAAAAAAGTAACGCTTTCCCCAGTAGCTAATTTCTAACTGTGATGTACCTTAACGGTGTGCACTGCATACTGTGATGTATTGACTTAAGATAGACGTGTAGCCACTCTGACTACTATTAGACGGGGCAGGATATGAGTCTTGGTTTAAACATAATTGAGTGACAAAAAAATACGATTCGGATTCGGAAATACGATAGTTGTCAAATTATTTTATCAATTGTGCACATAAGTACATACATTGTATACTGTTATTGATACAATCAGTTTTTGAAGGGGATCGAAAAAGATACTGCATGTTTCTGATATACGACAGTCAGTGACTGGGCCAATCAGTCAAATCACTATTCGATCATCACCAATAGAAACACAGAACAACTGAACTTAGTATACAGCTGCCTTGTTCCTATGCCATGCAGCTTGGGTCTCTCAATATCAGCTAGAGCTGTCTCATGCTGAGCAGCCCTTAGCATTCTATCAGTGTTACAACTGCCCATCAGCTTCCTATTCGCCGCAGCCTGCTCACTTCGGAATTCCCTCAGAATCTTAATGATCTACAGTATGAGCCCAGAACCCAGCAAGACACTCAATGAAGTGCACAATATACAGAAGTTTGCCTGAACATACGTAACTTTCTGTCGTTTTCTCAAACTTGAAGTTTCGTGCTTCTCATACTGACAAATTTCTTGCCTTCACCCTGTCCCAACAAGCCTAACTTGCGGTTCGAGCCGACCTTAGCAAGCAGCTTTGGCGATGGATGAAAAAGCAGTCTGGTGACGGTGGTGGTCAGTTTTAGAGCAGTTGAGGTGATGGATGTGAGGCAGTCGGGTGATGAAGATTGTCACATTTAGGTAACCTTTTGGTATAGGCAGAGGACTAATAACCAAACGCCCTTGGTACATATATTAATATTTTTATTTATTCAAAGTAAGTACACGAGGACAATACTTTCACAAGAGTGGTATTCGGAAGCGAGTAATGACGACCTTGGGGGTTCATCTTATGCTCAATACTAAAGCGGTTTCCAGCACCGCCACCTTTCTTTCTGATGCGTACAATTTCAAACACATCCCATCACTAACACTCATGTGAACGTGCAGTCCCGAGTCGTCTTTGGCCGGTCCAGGGTCCAGGTCGACGTTCGCATGATTCGTTTATTGAGTGGCAAGTCTCTTCGGGTTGTCCTAACTCTTTAACTCTTACTCCATCACATCCGGACAATTAGGAGTTGATTGTTTACTACTGGTCCTCCTTCCTCTAACAAATTACATTTCCGGGAGATACTAGCAGAGCGAAGAGACCACCTTGTCTACCGCATGTCTACGCTCTGATGGCTTTGTCAGCGCCCAGCCTTGATGGATGTTTGTTATGAAGCATGATAGAACATGAACTAATCTCGTTTCTTGCATGCGCCATAGGGACATGACACTTATTGAGCAGTTGTGTTGATCGATGTAAGGCGATTTAGCTACGCTGGTGGTCACTATTATAGTAGCTGTGATGATAGATGTGAAGCAGTCTGGTGATGCTGATGATCACTTCTAGAGCAGCTGAGGTGATGAATGTTAGGTAGTACGGCGATGGTGGTGGTTACATTCAGTAAAACTGAGTTGTGAAAGTTAGGGCAGTTGGGCGATGATGGTGCGATGATAACATAATTATGGAGTATTTATCTTAACTACGAAGGCTTGCTTGCCAAGGGGCTATTAACTTTGTGCGAGTAGGAACCAATCGTCTTAACCTTTTGTTTCATTGCTTATGTCCGTCCGCTGTCCGTCGCCCGTCGGTCACAGCTTCGGGCCCACATGCCAAGTGCTAAGGTGAGTCAATTGTGAATGAGTGCCGGTGTTCTGGGGCTAGAATAATTCTAGAAAGTGTTCATGCGGAGATTTCTACGTAGTTCATTTCGTTTTGTCAATATCATTTACTGAACTAACGGTGTGTACTTCTTATGATGAGTTACTGCAGGATGCTGATGAGTTTAGTTAAAGACACCGTTGGGTTATGGACACCGTTTTGCAACAGTTTCTCTATTGGGAATCACGGTATTCAATTCTGATCGTAAGTACATCACGATGAAAAGAATGTATTACAGCAATCGGAAAGAAATCGCGTACCTTCGACATAATTGAAGGCGCACTGTGGCATTTTGAGAGTAAAATGTTCTCAGCGTGACAGATCGTGCTCGCATGGCTTTCAAACTGAGAACAAAACTTTCGGGCCTTGAACAAATGAGCGATAAATTGACGCATTGTCAATATCTGCAGTTCACCGAATGGTTTATACATTGGCGTGTGCAATGAAGACACTTGCCTGCTACTGGTTGCAATTTAGATTTTTACACATTTAGATGTTTTCTAACTAAATTTTGTTACTATAGTTGTTCACCGACACTGAAAGACATACTCTATCCTAAGATTACGTATATAACGCTCTTTGACGTCACATTCTTGGGTTTAGAATAGATTAAACCCCACAAAAATTGTCCAAGATATCAGTAACCGGAATGATTACAATACAAGCGAATTTAGCATGGGTGATTACCAGATGCAAATCAATGTGAAACGTTCCCTCCTTGTGTCAGGATGGAATTGCGGTTCATGAACGCGACGTTTGCATACATTTAACATTGAAGACACATTTACACATACATATCAGCTCTTCAGATTCAATGCACATTTACCTTCCAGCCAGCGTATTCAAAAATGTGTTTGGTGTACTGTATTCACTTGCACACACTTCAAAATCCTATTGTGGATTAAAAAAGAAACATATCCAATATACTTTTTTTCTGGTCGTTAATCCAACTTTGATATTGTAAAATTTAGAGTTATAAGTTACTAACACAAAATTAATTCTCAGAAAGAAGTGGTTTCAATGCTTTTTTGTCAGTGAAACGGAAAATGATGGAAGGATCTCGTTCAACGACTACCAAAAATCGATCATTCGACGAGTATGTTACCGATATTTTCAACCCTGCACGTCGCAACCCCGTACATTAGAGTTAGAACAGTTACTCTTCATACAACCCTCTCATTATATTCAAACCCAAATACCCGCACATCATTACACTCTTCATTGAACCGCACACTTTTCAGCCTTTCGAACCTCAACAATTCACCTAAGTTGCAGGCCCCCTCTCATCACATGTGAGCTCAAGTACATAGAAATACTTAAATTCCTAACACAACTGTATATTACGGCCAATACTGATACCGCTCACATCTTCATTCTTCGAATATCTCATTACCTTGCTATACCCCATATCAACTCGCATCTTCCTCCTCTCACACACCCTCATCAAACCTCGACACCAGCTTACACAGTTTCTCATTATTTGTCATCGGTGCCGTATCATCCGGAAATAGAAACTGACACAACTGTGAGTTATGCTCATTTGCTCTTAACAACTAAAAAGCTCGACCCAAAACACTCGCGTTCGCCTCCCTGAAAAATTCCATCCACATGGACCTTTACCAGCAGCCAGTGGGCCCCACGGACCCCTGTCCAAAACCCTCTTTCGACGGGAATGAAGCACTCACCCTCATAGTTTGCCTGGCACGTTTGAAAGAAATTCGTTCAAGGAATACGATGATTGGTTTAAAAATATTAGATGATTATTGTACTTCAATGATTCTAGAAGGGCCGTCAGCCGCCTTTGGTGCTGCATGTCGCGAATTCGAGCCTCGGCATGGGCACGGTGGTCTGGTGGCGGGAAGATTGGTCCCCTACCCCCTCTGTGTCAGCCTAACTTAGCCACCCTCCTAATTAGGGGGAAACGGATGTTTGTCTATGCATACATACATACATTCACACATTATATTTCGAGATATATCACATAACATTCAAGTCTACTGCTTGTAACATCACAATTCTATATATATACAGCTCTAGGGCAGGTATGGGTAGCAGTAGAGTATATAGCACCAAAAGTCGCCCTAAAAATTAGCACCAAAAGTCGCCCTAAAAATTAGCACCAAAAGTCGCCCTAAAAATTAGCACCAAAAGTCGCCCTGGAAAATAGCACCAAAAGTCGCCCTAAAAATTAGCACCAAAAGTCGCCCTAAAAATTAGCACCGAAAATCACCCTGGATAATTTGTGACTCTATGTATATTATTTGTGAAGGAATTACGAGATTTAGGATATATGTTAATTGTGT
>SDVV010023755.1:0-12701 GCA_016164225.1 Gammarus roeselii
CAAAGAGACACAATAGGTGTTGATGTCTGTGTATAAACCCTCCTGGGTAAGGGGATCAGATGTTGGAGGGTGTGTAAACATAGCAGGGTACGACGCGGTAATGTGTTGGCGTCAGTGTGCAGGAAGAGAAGCGTATGGCGTGAAACAGGTTTCGGTATCAGTGTGTAAGCGAGCTGACTGCGGAGATAGAAGCAGGTATTGGTGTTAGCCTGCTATCATTGCGGGGTACAGCTAGTGACAGGGCATTAGTGTCACAACGAAGCTAGTGACAGGGCATTAGTGTTACAATGAAGCTAGTGACAGGGCATTAGTGTTACAATGAAGCTAGTGACAGGGCATTAGTGTTACAATGAAGCTAGTGACAGGGCATTAGTGTTACAATGAAGCTAGTGACAGGGCATTTGTGTCATAATGAAGCTAATGACAGGGCGTTAGTGTTACAATGAAGCTAGTGACAGGGCATTAGTGTCACAATGGAGCTAGTGACAGGGCATTATTGTCACAATAAAGCTAGTGACAGGGCATTAGTGTAATATGAAACTAGTGACAGGGCATTAGTGTTACAATGAAGCTAGTGACAGGGCATTAGTGTCACAATGAAGCTAGTGACAGGGCATTAGTGTCACAATGAAGCTAGTGACAGGTCATTAGTGTCACAATGAAGCTATTGACAGGGCATTAGTGTCACAATGAAGCTAGTGACAGGGCATTAGTGTCACAACGAAGCTAGTGACAGTGCATTAGTGTTACAACGGAGCTAGTGACAGGGCATTAGTGTTACAATGAAGCTAGTGACAGGGCATTAGTGTCACAATGAAGCTAGTGACAGGGCTTTATGGTTACAATGAAGCTAGTGACAGGGCACTAGTGTTACAATGAAGCTAATGACAGGACATTAGTGTTACAATGAAGTTAGTGACAGGGCATTAGTGTCCCAATGAAGCTAGTGACAGGGCATTAGTGTCACAATGAAGCTAGTGACAGGGCATTAGTGTCACAATGAAGCTAGTGACAGGGCATTAGTGCCACAATGAAGCTAGTGACAGGGCATTCGTGTCACAATGAAGCTAGTGACAGGGCATTAGTGCCACAGTGAAACAAGAATGAAGTTCACATTTTCATTTAAATCACTTGTTCTCAGCAAAGAACGACATTGACAAGTGTCAAAGACAGGGAATTTATCTGAGAGAAACGCTCCATTGCGAACAGTGTGAAGCAAATGTTGGCGTCAGAGTAATATATTCATACAGAGACAACACTATGAGGTAGAGCTCCTCTGGCAATGAACCCCCTCAATCTAATCTAATATACCATGAGACACGAATAAGCTGTGTTGTTGCAATTGCTTGTGTTTCCTTGTGTGATGTAAGTCCCCGGTGTCAGAAGGACATTGACACCAGGCACTAGAAAGCATTGGCACTCTAATCTAATCTAATCTAGTCCCCGATATAGTCTTAAATCTCAGTGAGTTTTGAATCGCACATCTCCACCCTCTGTTGTAATGGGCAGCTGTTCATAATACAGCATCTAGATGGTTTCTAATAACTTTGTCCAACTTCTCCCTTAAAAGTCGCACAGAGTTGACAGAGCGGCAGAGCAATCGGAGTATTCAAGCTTCCACGGCTCTCAGTTCAAGCTTCCACGGCTCTCAGTTCAAGCTACCACGGCTCTCAGTTCAAGCTTCCACGGCTCTCTGTTCAAGCTTCCACGGCTCTCAGTTCAAGCTTCCACGGCTCTCAGTTCAAGCTTCCACGGCTCTCTGTTCAAGCTTCCACGGCTCTCAGTTCAAGCTTCCACGGCTCTTAGTTCAAGCTTCCACGGCTCTCAGTTTAATCATCCGTGGCTCCCAGTTCAAGCTTCCACGGCTCTCTGTTCAAGCTTGTTCTGCGGTCCTCTGCTTCAGATTCCAAGGCTTTCTGAAGAAGAAGACAGCTTGTTTCGGGGATTTGAAGTCAAACCGGACGGCACCTGAACTCCTCTACGTCATCAGGTGTCTAGCTTTGTCTAAGTGTCTTACATTCGATAAACCTGACGAAAAAGAGACTTGCACTTTCCAAACAATTGATGTTCGGCCTTTAAATTTTCCTATCTTTCCATTTTTATCCGCAAGGGCACCCAATTAAAACTACTGTGGAAATAATCCTATCTGTATCAGAGCCTCACTCGACTATCTGTATCAGAGCCCCACTCGACTATCTGTATCAGAACCCCACTCAACTATCTGTATCAGAGCACCACTCGACTATCTGTATCAGAGCCCCACTCGACTATCTGTATCAGAGCCCCACTCGACTATCTGTATCAGAGCCCCACTCGACTATCTGTATCAGAGCCCCACGCGATTATCTGTATCAGAGCCCCACTCGACTATCTGTATCAGAGCCCCACGCGACTATCTGTATCAGAGCCCCACGCGACCATCTGTATCAAAGCCCCACGCGACTATCTGTATCAGAGCCCCACGCGACTATCTGTATCAGAGCCCCACACGACTATCTGTATCAAAGCCCCACGCGACTATCTGCATCAGAGCCCCACGCGACTCTTTGTATCAGAGCCCCACGCGACTATCTGTATCAGAGCCCCACGCGACTATCTGTATCAGAGCCCCACACGACTAAACAGCACTTCTGTTGTCGATTTTCTTGTCGTCATTCACATTCCAAACTCCCCTTGGCATTGCCGCATCGTCATCAACCGACACTAATTGCGTATCCTGCTTATTCGGTATCCTGCCAATGGACTATCCTGCTTGGCACCTCAAGACTTTATAATTCCGAGTCTCCAGTGAACCAGTATCCGTTACACCAGCTTTATAGCTTCATATCACTTGTAGGTGAAAGGTAGCGCCTTTTCCTCCTTTCTCTTGCTCTGACAACTGCTAATCTGAACGGGTTCGAACTTTGTGGAACATTCTCTTCCAAAACTAAAAAACCTTATAACTCGAAAACTAAGTCTTAGAAGCACAATTCATCACGCTGGGGTCCATTTTCCCGCGAAAACAAACGTTTTTAAACTTTTTTGTTTCCACGAAGGACCCCTCCCTAGTGGTATATACAAGCCTATACACGGATTGTATTCAGGATTGTATGCCTGTAGACGGATTGTAATTGTTTCAGTTGTGTTGGGATAGGTTGCGATGTATAGATAACAATAATAGGTTGCGATTTATTGATAACAATAATAGATTGCGATTTATGAATAATAGTTTTGGGTTTGATCCCACTTATGGTCAAAGGCAGCTGCTCAACGGAGAGAAATAAAAAGCCAATACCAAAATGCTTGTTTCAGTAGAAATAAGAATTTTTAGAAGCTGTTTTGGCGATAACACGCGCTTCTCACTTCCTGCCCTGCACAACTAAACATTACTAATAAATTGTCGGTTCCAAAAATATATTTTCCATTGCTCGATCTCATATGTACGACTCAATTCAACTATCAATATGAATTCAAACAGTTGCGTTTTTTAGGCAATCAATTCTATACGTGAAGTCAACATTGTCCCCAGCTCTAACAATTTGAACATAATTTCTGTCTTAAGAATCAATTACCTTCCCATCGCACGCGGCTCAACCGCCTTGGCCATCAACGTGACACCCGGAATATAACGAATATGAGGCTCATTCGAATATAACGCTCATTCGAATATAACGTTCATTCGAATATAACGCTCATTCGAATATAACGCTCATTCGAATGTAACGCTCATTCGAATATAACGTTCATTCAAATATAACGCTCATTCGAATATAACGTTCATTCGAATATAACGCTCATTCAAATATAACGCTCATTCGAATATAACGCTCATTCAAATATAACGCTCATTCGAATATAACGCTCATTCAAATATAACGCTCATTCGAATATAACGCTCATTCAAATATAACGCTCATTCGAATGTAACGCTCATTCGAATGTAACGCTCATTCAAATATAACGCTCATTTGGCAGAAATGCCGCCTATTCAAGAAATTTGTTCCTTCAGCCGCGAAAGAAAAATTCGTCAACGACTGTAGATAAAAAATGTCACATCTCGTAAAGAAAAATTATTGTTTCGTTCATCATTACAGATGAACCATTGACTATTTAGAGATGAACCATTATCTGCAGTAATAGCTCTAATGTGCGGTAATGGAACCAACGACGGACATGAATGATAATTTCAGAACAATTTATTTGAAAATCAAAAGAAATCGATTGTTTAGTTTGTAAACAAATTATAAAAAGTTGTGCTGATTACTTGGAATGATGTCGTTTAATAAAATGAGTCTGCATAGCAAAAACTTTATCGCCTTCACTGAAAGGTATTGCCTTTCAGTGGTCCAAATTTGGGATTTGTGCTACGTCTTCTATTATTTCATTAGCACTGCTGCGTCTACTAATATCCATTAGCACTGCTGTGTCTACTAATATTCCATCAGCACTGCAGCGTCTACTAATATCCATTAGCACTGCTGCGTCTTCTAATATCCATTAGCACTGCTGCGTCTACTAATATCCATTAGCACTGCTGTGTCTACTAATATTCCATCAGCACCTCAGCGTCTGCTAATATCCATTAGCACTGCTGCGTCTACTAATATTTCATTGGCACTGCTGCGTTTACAAATATCCATTAGCACTGCTGCGTCTACTAATATTCCATTAGCACTGCTGCGTCTACTAATATCCATTAGCACTGCTGCGTCCACTAATATTCCATTAGCACTGCTGCGTCTACTAATATTCCATTAGTTCTGCTGCGTCTACTAATATCCATTAAAGCTGCGGCGTCTACTAGTATTCAATTAGCACTGCTGCGTCTACTAATATTCCATTCGCTCTGCTGCGTCGACTAATATTTCATTTGAGCTGCTGCGTATACTAGTATTCCATCAGCACTGCTGCGTCTACTTATATCCATTAGAGCTGTTGCGTCTACTAGTATTCCATTAGCACTGACGCGCCTACTAATATTTCATTAGCTCTGCTGCGTCTACCAATGTTCCATTAGCCCTGCTGCGTCTACTAGTATTCCATTAGCTCTGTTGCGTCTACTAATATCCGTTAGAGCTGCTGCGTCTACTAGTATTCCATTAGCACTGATGCGTCTACTAATATTCCATCAGCTCTGCTGCGTCTACTGATATCCGTTAGAGCTGCTGTGTCTACTAGTATTCCATCATCTCTGCTGCGTCTACTAATATCCGTTAGAGCTGCTGTGTCTACTAGTATTCCATCAGCTCTGCTGCGTCTACTAATATCCGTTAGAACTGCTGTGTCTACTAGTATTCCATCAGCTCTGCTGCGTCTACTAATATCCGTTAGAGCTGCTGTGTCTACTAGTATTCCATTAGCTCTGCTCCGTCACTAATATTGTATTGGCTTTGGAAGAAAAATCATCTCCAAACAACGACACTCTTCTCTTCTGTGAATCAATTGTTAACGGGAAAGTCTATCCAACCTCCAACAATATTGGCTTTGAAAAGCAATGATGTTAGTCAAATCTGCATTCCATTCTTTATCCTGGTCACGAGAATTCAATCTGATATTTTTGTTGACCTCGCCACTGAGGCGACGTTGATTGAATTGACGTTTTTTACGTTGCGTGAAAATGATATTCGGCCAGTGAAATGAATCCTTGCTAGCCAAAAGCAGACGGGAACAGGAATGGGGGGTAATTGAACGATTGGTAAACTAAGTGGGTTAACTGCCCATGCCAATCAATGCTATTCCTACTTGAACGTGAAAATGATTAGCTTACTTTCGATCATCCCTTTATCAATGCTCATATTATGAGATCAAATAAAGAACGGAGACAGGGTTTTGGTTTGAGCAGTTTCGCTTGAGACAGAATATTGGAAAAAGTTCCCTCTCATTTCCGGGATCCCGTCAAGTCCCGGGTTATTCTATTCTATAATGAAATATTTTATAACTTTAATTTTATAACGCAGAGTACTGCCAGCATTCTGAGGTCGAGGGTTCTTAAACGTTTACTCCCCTTTAAACTCACTTGAAAATCTTGTGAAATAGCTGAGATGCATTGGTGTTTTAGGGGGATATTGGAGACAAGAAAAGAGAAGCAAGTGTGTAGTAAAGGGGATTTGGATGCCTCCTCACACACAAATGTGCACCTTGACATTGAAGAGCTATTTACTGAACATGATGTTGGATTTCAGGGCACCAGGCTGCTGCCACCCGATACGTACACGCATGTGAATCACGGTTCTCTTTCCCCTTCGTGGATCGATCATGTTGCTTTGTCCTCGCTGTTGTTAGATGCAACGGTTCCCTGTCACTTGCTGCCCGGTGGGACCTGCACGGATCACAGTGTTTTAGGGGTAACTTTGAGTGTAGAAGGATTGCAGACTCCCAGACAAACTGACTCTCGCGAGCTAAGGACAAATAATTTCTTTGTTCTTTTTATAATAGGGGTATCCTGGACAGACTCTTTGCTGAGCTTGATGCCTTTCTCACAAATATGTCTGATAATCTTCCTAAGGTTAATGAGGGTGTTGATGACGAAAGAATGAATGATCTGTATAGCTGCATGAGGCAGTATATACTAATTGCAATACAACGTGTTTTTGGTACTAGAAATGAATAGTCCTGGCAGGTCTCGGGGAGGTCATCATGCGGGGGCAATGAGAATAGCAACGTCGCGGTTTCATAGAGAATTCACGTTCCTGAGAGAGAACGAGCAGCAGGTGCGTGTGCAGGCTCTTCTAGCAAAGTTGCGAGAAGGTAAATGTAAAGGTTGTTGGAAGAAAATACGTCCACTCAATCCTAAAAGAGGAAGCACTAGCAATCGCTCGCGGGGGAAGACGTAACTGGGGAGGCAAACATTGCGAAGGTCAGGAGAGGGCACTTCCAGGATATTGCGAATTCTGTTGACAGGGAAGAGAATAGAGGTTTAGTGCAAGACACCTTCGACAGTGTCCTGCTGTTAATATATTTTTGTCTGTGACAAAGGTTAAGCATTGCCAAAGGCCTCAAAAATAACAAATCTATTGGAAATGACGACATTTCTGGTGAAGTGTTTACGTATGCTTCCCCAAACTGATTGTATTGCTTGCTCTCTTTTTTTCTGCCTGCAGTCATGTCGAGGAGCTACCAAGAGAGGTAACGCATGTAACTGTAATTCCTAGTCTGAAATGTAGAACGAAGGACCCTTCTGACAGAAATAACAACCCCCATTGGTGTTGCCGCTTCAATATCCAAGGTACCTTGAGCAGGTTATTCTTGCAAGATTGCAAAAAAATTTGTCAACCGGGAGCAGTCGGTTGGAATTTAAATAGGATGGTAATTAAATAACGATATTAGCATTGAAACAAACGGTGTATTAAAGAAGAAGAGACTCGCCTGTCCTATTGTGTTTTATGGACGAGAAGAAGGACTCTGATAGAGTAAACCATTCGATTTTGTTCAGAAAGGTAATTGAGAACGAAGTTTTCTTCATCTTGTGTGATTGCTTGTATTTTGGTACACGGAACAGGAATTTCTAGAGCGGTGGGGTAGTTCGAAACCGGCCATTTATCAACGGAATTTGGCGGGAAGTCGTTGGTGGAAGGTCGTTGGCGGGAGGTCGTTGGCGGAAGGTCGTTGGCGGAAGATCGTTGGCGGGAGTTCGTTGGTGGGAGGTCGTTGGCGGAAGGTCGTTGGCGGGAGTTCGTTGGTGGGAGGTCGTTGGCGGAAGGTCGTTGGCGGGAGTTCGTTGGTGGGAGGTCGTTGGCGGGAGTTCGTTGGTGGGAGGTCGTTGGCGGAAGGTCGTTGGCGGGAGGTCGTTGGCGGGAGGTCGTTGGCGGAAGGTCGTTGGCGGAAGGTCGTTGGCGGGAGGTCGTTGGCGGAAGGTCGTTGGCGGAAGGTCGTTGGCGGGAGGTCGCTGGCGGGAGGTCGTTGGCGGGAGGTCGATGTAGTCAATAATGTACAGCGATTATTTTAATTGCATTTCAGGCAGAGAAAATCAAGGCTGTCATGTCGCCAACTGATACGTTAACAATCTTTATTATGCATATGATATGGTGTTGTTAGCACCGACTCGTACAACATTGCGAAAATTTCTTGGTTTATGTAGCAATTTTACTGAACATAATATTGTATATTACATTACAAAAACTGTATGTATACTAGTTAGACCACAAGGTCCTAATTATCATATCTCGATTAAGATAAAACTAGGCGTGTTCTACTTGATTATGTATAGGAATTGCAATATTTACCATCCTTGTCATCACAGCAGATGGCTATGAACCATCCTTGTCATCACAGCAGATGGCAATGGTGACCAAGGGGCGCTAAAACGCTGCTATTTGAATCATATTGTTTTCAGTTATATGGTAGTGCACTGTGGAGATAATTCTTCCAATATAGCGTGAGAAAGTTGGCAATGAGTTTTAATGACTCATCTCGACGGCTGGTGCAGATCCCTCGCTCGACGGCTGGTGCAGATCCCTCGCTCGACGGCTGGTGCAGATCCCTCGCTTGACAGCTGGTGCAGATCCCTCGCTCGACGGCTGGTGCAGATCCCTCGCTCGACGGCTGTTGCAGATCCCTTGCTCGACGGCTGGTGCAGATCCCTCGCTCGACGGCTGGTGCAGATCCCTCGCTCGATGGATGGTGCAGATCCCTCGCTTGACGGCTGGCGCAGATCCCTCGCTCGACGGCTGGTGCAGATCCCTCGCTCGATGCTGATGCAGATCCCTTGCTCGACGCTGATGCAGATCCCTCGCTCGACGCTGATGCAGATCCCTCGCTCGATGCTGATACGGACCTGTTGCTGCAGATCCCTCGCTCGACGGCTGATGCAGATCACTCGCTCGACGGCTGATGCAGATCCCTCGCTCGACGCTGATGCAGATCCCTCGCTGACCCGCTTCAAAGAAGTCTGTTGTGAGGAAGGTAAGACGTTGACCCACTTCAAAGAAGTCTGCTCTGAGGAAGGTAAGACGCTGACCCGCTTCAAAGAAGTCTGTTGTGAGGAATGTATGACGCTGACCAGCTTCAAAGAAGTCTGTTGTGAGGAAGGTTTGGCGTTGACCCACTTCTAAGAAGCCTGTTGTGAGGAAGGTAAGACGCTGACCCGCTTCAAAGGAGTCTGTTGTGAGGAATGTAAGACGCCGACCAGCTTCAAAGAAGTATGTTGTGAGGAAGGTTAGGCGTTGACCCGCTTCTAAGAAGCCTGTTGTGAGGAAGGTAAGAAGTTGACCCAATTCAAAGAAGCCTGCTCCTGGGAAGGTAGGAAGTTGACCCAATTCAAAGAAGCCTTCTCCGGGGAAGGTAGGAAGCTGACCCAATTCAACGCCTGTTAAGCGCAAGCGAAACTTTTCTATTCAAGACAGGACGTTTATATAATCATGTTCATTCAAGTCTCGCTCATGTTATGGCTTGTCCTGCACAATAATAAAATTAGAAAATTCAAATATGATAAGCTCCAAAGACACAGTTACGGTATTGCTACCAGGTTAAGAATATCGTATAGTTCGTTCAATTGTACTTTTCCACTATAAATGTTAATAAACCCGACGAGCGTGATTATTTAAACTCAATGTAAATAAATTGATTCGGAAACAACTATTAGCATTGGAACAAGGATCCTTCTGCATTTAATGATCTATTAATCTTAGGTACTCATTGCATCATTCAATTGGCCGGAACATTTCGCTGATGGTAAAACCTCAAGTTGTAGTAATAATAATATCCGATGCAGACTCCTTCGTTTAGTTCGTTTACTAATTGGAACACTGGCACATCGCCCGTGCGGGGATGCTGACTTCTTCGCTTAGTTCGTTTCCTAATTGGAACACTGGCACATCGCCCGTGCGGGGATGCTGACTTCTTCGCTTAGTTAGTTTCCTAATTGGAACACTGGCACATCGCACGCGCGGAGATGCAGACTTTTTTATTTTATTTCCTTCCTAATTGAAACTCTGGCACAGCGACCGCGCGGGGATTCCAATTAAAGAAGAACTAGAATGTTTAGCATTTCCGTATAATGAAAGATGGCGGCTAATTATCTTCGCAACATGCCAGGATTTATGTGAGGAGGAGGGAGTAGGGAGAGGGAGGAAGAAATAAGATGGGAGGACGGGGAACGAAGGGGAGGGGAAAAAGGGGCGGGGGAAGGGAGTAGATTGTGGGGGAGAAATGTAGGGAGAGGCGGAGAAGTGCGGAGAAAGGAAAGAGAGGAGTGGGGAGATGTAAGAATAGGGAAGAGATGAGGGTAAGGGGAGTAGGAGAATAGAAGGGAAGAGGGAGGCGAAGATGAAGGAAGGAGAGAAGAGGAAGGAGGTCAAGAAACAAAGGCTTAACATGCGTCTATTTGTTAATTTCCATATGTTCAGTTCCATATGTTCAGTTCCATATGTTCAGTTCCATATGTTCAGTTCCATATGTTCAGTTCCATTTGTTCAGTTCCATGTGTTCAGTTAAATATGTTCATGGATCCATCATCCATACGCCTACAAGGATGTGTCCTGCATCCTGTTGCTCTGTTCCCTAGACACTCATCATTTATATAACAATATTATTCCGCTAAGGGCCCTGCTGCTTGACAGGAAAGGGTATAATCTGTAGCATAGCCTATAGGCCATAGTCTATGGTCTATTGTCTATAGTCTATGGCCTATACACTTTAGCCGATAGGCTATCACCTATAGGCTATGTGCTACAGGCTATAGGCTATAGGTTATAACCTATAGGCTATGTGCTACAGGCTATAGGCTATAGGCTATAACCTATAGGCTATGTGCTACAGGCTATAGGTTATAGGCTATAACCTATAGGCTATGTGCTACAGGCTATAGGCTATAGGTTATAACCTATAGGCTATGAGCTACGTGCTATAGGCTATAACCCATGACTAATTGTTTATAGTCTATAGGCTATAGGCTGAAGCCAATATTAATATACCATAGAGTATAGTCTGTAGGTTAAAGGCTGTAGGCTATTGTCTATAGGTTATAGTTTACATGTTATAGTATATAGGCTATAGTATATGGCTATAATCTATAGGATATAGTCTTTAGGCTATAGTCTATAGGCTATAGTCTATCATTTATAACTCATAGGTTATTGGCTATACAGATTGCGGAGGACAGAACATTATTAAGGTAACACTTTAAGAGTATTTATGTATTTTGCTCTCGCAGTTGTGAGAAGATTATTATTGCATCTTACGATGGAACAAGGACAAAATTTCCAAATGAAATTGACGTCCCGACCGAATTCGGCCGAGGTTTGGAATTTATGATTAATAAATTAAATTAATTGCAAACGATTGGATAGGCATACCGTGCCAGGGCATTGAACGTGGACTGCAATGATACGTAATCTAAAATTTTTTTATTTTGATCTGGAACACTTTATTTTCCTGAGAAACGTGTGTAGCGTACGCCGCGTGGGTGGGTGTTGAAGGAAACTTGGAAGGGGTGGAATGATGAGGTTAAAATGGCGGTGGCACAGAAGAGCAGAACCTTTGAGGAGTGGTTGCAAGCCAGGTCGGTGGTGACCTATGACAACTATAGCTAGAAGAGAAAAGAGATGAACCGTGTGGTGAGGAGAGAAACGAGGCAGCAGAGCATGTGTCAGTGTAGGGAGCGACGAGAGTGCTTGGTCCCAACTGAGAAGTGGAGTTGTCAACTCACTGTTCAATCTTTTCCTACATGGAATGGTCAAGGAGGTGAGCGCGAGTGTATTGGTCGAGGCTGAAAGTGATTTGGAACAAATGAACGAAGCCGGAAGTTGAGTCAGTTTCTGTTTCCGGATGAAACGGTTCTAACAAGATATTCGAAAAAGAAGTTGTGTAGGCTAGTGTAGTAGATTTGTATTGCGTGAGTTACTGCGAGTAAAAACAAAGTAGTGAGATATTCAACTAATGACGATACGAGCAGAATCAGTGTCCGCCTGAAGGGAGAGCCGTTGGAGAAGGTTCAGTATTTTTATTACCTGAGATCTAGTGAAGAGAAGACTGGGCTAGTAGAAGTATGGGTAAATTTTCGAGTGAAAGAATGGTGTAATGTGTTAGGTGCATTGAAGAGTGTAATGAGCTGTAAGATACTGGGTATGGAAGTATAGTGAAGGTTGTGTAACGTCGCTGAGACGTTGGGGCGAGAGACTGAAGTGAATAGAAGGTTGAATGTTTTCGAGCGGAGAGGGCGAGGAAGTTGGAGTGAGGATGGATGATGTGTTTCAAGCGGAGGTGAGTGGGCATGGGCCGAGAGGCAGACCGAAGTATCAGTGGATGGATGGCTCGAGACAAGCTTTTGAGGGGAGAGACGTCGAAGTAGAGGTAACAAGAGAGCGTGCAATGGATAGGTGTGAGTGGAGAATTGTTGGAGAAAAGCTGTCAAGCCCTGCTGCTGACACTAGTCTCAGACCTCACTACTGACCCAAAGTGTGTATTGCGAGGTCCTGGACAAAACCATCTAACGTTAATTATGTAAGTTTTTATTGTGTGTGAATGCTCGAGAAGAGTGTGAGATGCAACTAGCCGTCGGCAACCCCCTTGAGGAGGATTCAGCCTGGCGTCTGCAGTCCCACGTTTTCTTACACTTTCCCTTCTGACCAGAAAGCAATTACATCGTGAAAATAATAGAGCTTTGATTTGTACCTGCATATATTATCAATTGACCCATCTGTAAACTCTGGCTGCAATTGTTGCAGTATTGACCCATCTGTAAGCTCTGGCTGCAACTGTTGCAGTATTGACCCATCTGTAAACTC
>SDVV010023756.1:0-12701 GCA_016164225.1 Gammarus roeselii
CCCTCTATCGTTCGAGGCTGCGCCCTCAATAATATGGGAGGGCCATGTTCATGAGTATGAAGTGGTCCTCCAATAAGGGGACCATACACCTTTTTGGGCCAACTAAAGAGGTGGAGCGCCCTAATACCCCAACCTCATTGGTAAATATACAACAAAATCCGTTAACGGATTTTGTTGGCTCCTCCCATCTTTAAACATTAAAAAATAACCCTGCGCTAAACAGTGTTATTGGATCTAGTCCCTACTATTGCTGACACACAGAGTTTTACAAGGTGCGCAAATGGCCCTCAACTCGTCAACGTCTCCTACGTTACACGATCCGCGAAGGGACCACCTGTTTCTTTTAAACAAACATCGGAGGGGAATTAATAATATGCAAGGCAAGGAATTTCTTAGTGTAACTTAAGCTAGGGGTTAACAGGCCTAAGGCCTACACTGTTTCTAGGACACACACTACGCACCTCTCGATGGTAATGTTCGGTTAGCCAAGTTTTATAAAATATGTGCCAGCGGAGGCCGATCATAACAGACCTTCTGCCATGCAACTTGCTTCAAATTCATGCCAGAAGCAAATGTTAATGTGAGTTGTTGTTTGCTCCCTTGGAAATAACCTATTTGAACAGTAGAGTCAATGCAATTTATACCTGGAACTAAACCCTTGCAATACGCGTTGGACATTACGTCTCTGAGGGCACTAGTATTATTGTCACTAATACGTGCGGCGGTATTATTGTCAGGGCAGACTACTACTAATACGTGTGGCGGTATTACTGTCACGGCGGACTTTTACTAATACGTGCGGCGGTATTACTCTGTCAGGGCAGACTAATACTAATACGTGCGGCGGTATTACTCTGTCAGGGCGGAATAATACTAATACGTGCGGCGGTATTACTCTGTCAGGGCAGACTAATACTAATACGTGCGGCAGTATTACTCTGTCAGGGCGGACTAATACTAATATGTGCGGCAGAATTACTGTGTCAGGGCGGACTAATACTAATACGTGCGGCAGTATTACTGTGTCAGGGCGGACTAACCAAAATGGCGTCAATTGAAGTGACGGTTCAGTGGCATGGACGATGCATCTATTTCCTACAATTAAAGTGAATTATCGAGACCCTCCATAGAATAACTGAAACAAGGATCAAAGATGTTTAAAGCCAGCTAAACTCGTGCACAAAGGAACACTCGACCACCTACTAATAATTAGAACGAATTTGAATGGTTGAATTATTTCTGGAGATTATCCTCTTCAATTTGTGATTCGTTGAAAGCATCATGCAAGAAGTATGGACACACGGAACAAAATTATTTTGATTCGCCTAATACCTACAAATTACTGTGACGATCATTACGACGGTGCCAGCATTGTAAATAGAGATAAATGATACGCTATATTCTAAAGGCTCACTGCTGCGTTTTGTTCGTCTCTTTCTGTTATACGAGGTAGAAAATATTTATTTACCCGTTTAGATCGTTCAATTACCTCTATCTGGCAGTTGCAGTAAATTGCAGTAAACGTTACTGTATTTAATTTAATGCTCTACAATTTCACCGCAAAAGACACGCACCAGAAGGAAAAATCATAAGTCTTTATGTGCATGCATTCAACGTGTCCTTTGTAAGAGAACTGCATTGTTTCGTGGCTAGTGCTGTGATTGTACAAATAACGGATAAGTTTGTTCAGTAGAAACACTTTTCAAACCTCAGAGGAGATTGTAGTCGTCCTGTCCGAGTACCAGGTTATGTACTGTGTTATAAGTGAAGCTGGACATCAACCCGTTACCAAGTAAACTCCTCCTGGCATGGCATAAGAAAGAGGACTCCGTGCATTTGACGCAATAGTTAGGTTGCCTGATAGCATAATACGACGTTGCCTTAAATTAACCCTTTGCATTGTCGAATAAGCTTTTGGTTTCTCTCGGTGTACGATACTATATATATGTGACATGTGATTGATCTCACATATAGTTTAGTTTTGCATCGCATTCTAATGGTTTGCATCGCATTCTAATGGTTTGCATCGCATTCTAATGGTTTGCATCGCATTCTAATGGTACATGATAAAAAAGTTTCACAAAGTCCTACTTTACAAAAATAATAAATTAAAACGAAGTCGGTCGATATCACATCCGGCGTGTTCGTGTTCTACTTCTCATGCTGAAATATACTTTTATTTGCAGATGCATTTGAAACTCATTTTATCAAATACATCCACGGATTCCTCACGCCGCTAAAATGCGATTATTCTGCGACTCCGACTTTCTTATTACCTTCCGGTACCTGTCTATCCCCAGTCCTCATTCATACCCAGATTTCCCAGTGGTCTTCGGTGGGGCTCCTGAGTGAGTTACCCAATTACAGTGACTGTTCAATATTTAGCTAGCCCATTTTAATTCTCATCCAAATTGCATAATAAAAATCCATTCATAAATGTGGATGTGGAAGACACATTAATTTTACGACCAGGCGGTCAGAGTGGATGCCACATCTCATGCATTCAGTTCTTCTGTAGATTATTTAGCATAGACCTTGATCTAACGACACTGTGAAGGATTTCTAATATGCAATTTTTATTTAAATAAATCAAGCAATAAGTCTTATTCGTGAACGGGACATACCCATTTCTTTGGTTCAAGCGTACAACCACATTCGTTCATCATTTGACATTGGAAGGAAGAAGCCGACGTTAAAAGTCTGAGTAATCAAGAATGAACAAGGAAAATAGTTGCTAATTATGTGTACATTTCCCGATATATGATTGCCGAATTATTTCAAGTGAGACAAAGTTACGTGCCTGCGTATAAATACTTACTCTTTGCAACTAATGCGACGAAATAGTTCTTTTTTGAACAATCACATTTTGTTAATGATTTCCATGCTTTGAGCCATTTTAGTCTGTATTGGAAGAGTAATCACAAAATTGAGATGATTACAAGTCGCAGACACAATAGGCATCATGGCGATTTGAGTTCTTCATGGCACTGTATAATAAAATGGTACTAATACTAAGAACTTTAATCATGTCCCCACATGATCCCGATATAGTTCTAATCAAAAGATTCGTGTATTAATCAAATAAGCATGGCATAGAAGGATCGTGAACGTTTCCACACACATTCATTGGATGAGTGATATACTGCAAAGACGCCATGGAATTCATCAGATTCTTTTGCCCGTCCAACAAAAGAGACGACTTTCTTTCCCCTCTGTTCAAGCCCCTCGCCAGTGTTGTGGCCCTTCTCCTCGCAGCACTTCATTACTTCTCCTCCACCCTCGCCTCTTGGCACCTTGTAAATCATCATATCAATGTGGAAGATTTTGTGGTGGAGCGCCACGGCCAATGCAGCGTTTGATTTAAAAAAAATGTTCAGAGGAGGTCACAGCATAAACATAAAAACGTGGTTGCAGGCTAAAGATTGGACCCCCATCTCGACGCAGAGCACAGGCAGTGTTATCATTACCTCAACCCAAGGCTGATTATCAGCATCTTAATATCTTTTCTGCATAAAATACCCTGCTATTTTTTATTGCATATTCTTGTTGGCTTAGCTTAAATTTGCCTAGAATTATTGAAGAAAACTGTAGAACAATAATCAGGACCATCGCCCACTGCCTCAGTAGCGCGCTTGCACGAGGCGTGACCGGCTCAAACTCCTTAATTTTGTTCCGTTAGTTTGTGCATGGATAAGAGAATTACATTTTAAAGTAGTTTACATCTGTTATAATGTCAGAAAAATATTGTTGTCGCGTATTCATTTCGACAGGTATCTTTATACCCACGGTACAATGACTGCAGGTGGAGTCTTGCTTGCGTTTTATTTCATTAAAGTGATTACCAGTGTTCAGTGTTTGTGTGTGTCGCTGTGACGTCACGTCTAGCCCCTATGATTTTTTGGAGCCGCCATGTTGTGACGTTATTGTAGAAGAACAACGGTGTCGTGTCATCCTATTCTGTCTCAGACTCCTTGGGTGCACTAGTGAACCAGCCCCTCAGTAATCAGTGGCAGAGATAGTCAAGGCAACGCCTCCACCCCTAAGTCAGGAGGGTTTATGACCCGACAAATTGCGGCTCGGGATCTATTGTGCTCCTGTTTGTATAGAGTCCTCCCTAAACTTGTGAGGATTATTGCGCAGTTGCCGCTCCTCTGTCTTGGTGTGTGGAAAGAATGAAGGAGAATCCCGCCATCTGAACGAACAGGAGAGGCCCCATGGTCCGTACAAACAGCTCACTTGAGAGAAAATAAGGAGAGAAGGGACAAATTTTTCAGGGATGTATCAGGAAAAATTTCGTTTAATGCCTATTATACCACCCGGAAGATTATTTTGTGTACCCGGAATTTCAGAGCTTATAGTTCTTTTGGGGATTTGATAACAGGTGTCCTATATTTGTGATCATGTGGGCATGCTTGAATTTTTGAGGGAAGGTGATTGTGGTTTGACTTTGATGATGAGCAGCTTTAAATATGGCAGTATTATTGTCAACACTTCTTTTAGGTACTGCAGCGATATATTATGGTGCCCATAGAAGTTTTTGATTGAATTAATGGGAGGGACAATTTCCGATCCGTTTGTTAGTTTGGGTGACCATATTTCCTTTGTGCGCGGTGAATTGTCAATGGTCGGTGGTGTGTGTTTAGTTGGCAACTTTGATTCTGAGGTTTCATTTGGTCGTTAAGGTACGTTGGTGGTCCGTTAGCTTATCACCTCATCATATTCGTGTTTTCCAAAATTGACGAAGAATTCAATAAAAGTATCAGCTGTTTGATCTGTGTATTCGTAGTTGCACTGCTTTTTCAGCTGCTTCTGAGGCACGATGTTTCCGAATGTGTTTCAGGTCAGCTTATGGTTATTTTTTTCTCAAATTCATAGGATTGTTTATCTCTCTTTGCGATAATCAATTTCGTGTTCGTGCTTCTTGTGCTAAAAATTCTCCTCGTGTCTGTCTGCACGACTCTTGCAATTGATCAGCAAAACCCATGTTATCTGTCCACTTTCACTACTTGTAAATTTTCAAGTTATTCATATCTTGATAGACTTCAGAAGTTATCCAACTGATTGGAACGAAGGTCAATTTCTGGTTAAATATTGGTCCTACTAAGCCATGAGCTTGTAAAGAGTAATCTGAAAGACTGCGGATTCTGTACTTATATCTAGCGTATTATGGATCTTGTTAAACAGTGGATCTCTATTCCATGGCTCTCGTTTGAGTGAATCTTTCGATCAACCAATTTTATTTAGTTGTAAATGTCAATATGATGGGCTTCCACTGTTTTCCACGGACACTTCTTAGAGATACAGATGAGAAGTGAGTTCCGAGATACGAAGTGAGTTCCGAGATACGAAGTGAGTTCCGAGATACGAAGTGAGTTTCGAGATCAGTGGGTATCCCCTGCTCCGTCGTAATTGCCGGGCCCTCCCCTTTCCCCGTCCATCATGTTTGTCAACGAGATGGCAAAGCCTGGAAAGCGCATTAGAACCGCGCTAAGACTTATCCATTCACAATCATCCTCCACTCACGCCTATTCATTGCACGCTTTCCTTCTACCTCCACCCTGATGTTTCCCCTCCCTAAAGCCTGCTTCACGCCATCTGCACACCCAAACGTCTGTTTCTCAAGGCCTGCGCTCACTCACCACCGCTTTTATCACAATCATCATCAATCTCCCATCATCCATTTTTGCCATGTGTTTGAAAAACCACAGCCCACGTGAATCTACTCGATCCTCCAACTTCCTCAACATCCTCGTTCAAATTCAAACAACGTCATTTTGATTTGATTTCATTTGAGCCTCACTTCCACCGGAGCCTCAACGCGAGATAAACAGGCTCACCGTAGAATCATGGATTCCAGTAGGCTCACACACCTCTGTGTGCGAGAAAAACAACATTGTCAAAGTTAGAACAATTTGATAATTTCAGTCAAGTCGGATACACGCTGGTGCGCAGAAGAAAAACGTTTAGACAAAATGGATCTTTGCTTATAATTATTTGGAACTTCAAGAGTAATGTGTCCACACGCTAGTGCGCACAGGGAGCATTGTCGAGACAGGTACAAGGTTTACGGCTACACGGACAAAGTCAACTCGGACAGCGACGCAACACAATGTTTACAGCTACGCGGTCCAGTTCAGTTACAGTACATTTTATGTATTCAGGTCAGATAAAGACTCAGACGAAATGAATCCCCGCCTCCAACCACTTAGAACTTCAAGAGTAATATGCACGTACGCCAGTGCGCACAGATAATACCGTCGAAATTGGAACAAGGTCTACGGCATCACGGATCAGATCAACTCCAACCGCAACGCATCACAAGGCTCATAGCTACGCGGTCCAGGTCAACACCAAAATTGCATGTGGCCGCTCACGCGCGAGCGAGCACAGACTGAAAAAAAAACACTTATTCACAAAATTACAAACAGGAACTCTAGCACAAATGCACTTGCATTATTTCAGATGACAAAATTGTGGACCGTGAGGAGAAAAGAAAGGGTAGATTTATACGGGCTGAGAAACTGCTCAGATTGTTGGCATCACACTATTGTTTAAGGGGATAGGGTGAGAAGGGCAGAGGTCCCTCGGTTCCCAAAAGAGCCCGATGAGTCCTGAAAAGTAACCCAAATTGCCCGGGTCCCCCGAACTCCCGGGTCCCTCTAGTCCCCTCGTCTTAGCTCATCTCGGCTTGTCTCGACTCATCTCGGCCAGTCTCGACTCGTCACGCCCAACTCGACTCGTCTCAAAAATTTTCGACTGATCTCGACCAGCCTCGACGCGGCTCTCCCCCTCTGCGCCAGTTATCCTGTTGACCCTAATAACCAATTTTTCTACTCAAGCATTTTAGGGTGGGAGCGGGAGGGGGGGCAGAGGTCCCTCGGGTCCCAAAAGAGTCAAACGGTCCCGTAAGGTAACCCAAATCCCCCGGGTCCCCCGAGCTCCCGGATTCCTCGAGTCCTCTTGTTTCAGCTCATCTCGGCTTGTCTCGAATCCTTTGGCCAGTCTCGACTCGTCGTCCCCGACTCGACTTGCCTCAACGTGTTTCTACTGATCTAGACGAACCTCGACCAGCCTAGACGCGGCTCTTCCCTCTAAACAACGTCATTATTGATCTTGTTCCTCAGCGTCACTCCGGCCATGCATCTCAAACACTTCATCACAAAGATAACCAGCAATTTTCTCACTTCTGTTATTGCCCCCACGTGTTAGCCCGTAGAACACATATGGGAAAATTACCTCCTCATACAACCCCCACTTTGTTTCCATTCCCAACGTCCTACAACAGATAACAGATTCCAGAGACCCCAATACTCTGCATCCTTCCTTCACCTCAGTTTCTGATCTTCCTCTAATACCTCTCCATTTAAATGGGTACTGATTCCTCTCACATCGTTTTTTCTCGAACGTCTCATTACTTTACTTTTATTCATACTAATTCTCTTCTTCCTCGTCCCACACACTCCTCCACACTCCGACATCAGCCTTCGCAACTTCACCACCAAATTTGCCATCAGTGCCGTAAAATGCGGAAACAGCAATTGACTTAATTGTTGTCAAATCCATCCCAATAAGATCGAATTGCACAGTATCTAGGCACATGCCTTGATAGGACGTCCACCTGTGTAGTACGTAAAGTCGGTCCTATACCATCCATCACAGCTGGGCACTAACATAGCCGTCAGGATTAGGCATACGATAGCCAAGAAGGGTCCTCACGGTCTAGAAGTATGACACGACATTGTATTTAGTAACAAGACAAACCATACCAGTTGTAAACACCCCAATTCTAATGGCCCGAGGGGTATATTGCAACAGTTAGGTGATAAGATGTAACCTTACAACGTTGCTGGAAACAACTCAAAGTCGACCCAGGCAGGACGGCTCGGAAGCGACCTCTTGTCAAACGTACACGTCCGTTTACGAGACATGTATGCGTGATATTGTATGTATCAGCAGCTAGAGGACATAGACCTGGAAAGCCAGTCAGCATTCAAGAGATCACGAACCGACAAGGTCGATCTCCGGTGTACTCGCTCTCAGTCGTATCATTATCCCAACTAGTTGTTATATTCTGATAATATTATGTCAATACATTTCATTCGTAAACTTATTTGTGTTTTCTTGAAAGTTCTCTGCCTACAATATCGTAGGATATAAAATTAGCGTCGAGGTGAAGAATTAGGCAGTGTGGAAAATACTCATTTGTGGAATTTAAAATAACCAGCATTAAAATGTTTGAAAATAACGGACAATCACGAAGAAAGTACAGCCCAATCTTATAGGTAAACAAAAATTTCCAGGTTAGGTTAGCATTTCAGAACAGCCGAGCCCTGAAAGCTGCAAAGGATGACCAGCTAGAAAAGACGTCACTGCTAAGATCATGCTTACCAAGACGCGTGATCACTCAAAATCCAGCATAAGATAGGACCCAAAAAAACGATGAAGCAACATAGGACGAGTTGGTAGCCGCTCAATGGTACATTTTGTAAGGAGAAAACAACCGGAAAGCGAGACGATCGAGAGTAACTCTCGACCCCTCACGAGTTGAGTAGCAAGTGTGAGTACATGGAATGTTGGAAGAGTAAACTTCACTTCTTCATTCACTCCTTCATGATCAATTTATCTTCGGACAACGATCCACCAAATTTATGCAGCACTAATCACTGAATGCGATAAGAACTTCGATGACACGGTGATGAGAGCCTAGACACTCGAGCAAATAACGGTTGACGTAGGGAACATCGTCGAAGAGCGGTCAGGCGAAAGAGCATACCAGAAGAAGACATCAGCGTTCACCAAGACCGGACTTTCACGTAAATGGCTTTAGAAAACCATAGGGAAACGATAAGTCTGCCACGCAAGTGAACGAAAGTTGCGTATGTGTGAGAAGTTCAACCAGAGAAAACACCCTACAGAAAAGAGTCTCTTGCTGTAAAATAAAGTGCAATTAGTGCTCGAAATTAGGTCACCTAGCTAAGGCGTACAAATCGAAAGTCTGCACTAACACGGAATAGAGAAAATCGCATCGCCGAAGCTGACCGATACAAGCCCTCGGAAGGTCGCAGTTTGTTGGACTTCATATCGCTGAGAAAAATAGATGCCCAGTCAAGACACTCAATGTGTGGCTGCCAACGGATATTAGCAGCCGCTTCAGCACATTCCAAGAGGACAGCAGCTGACTGTGATTAGAAGACTACAAGCAATTCTATCATGTCAAGAAGGCGAGCACATTCCGGAAGAAGGAACAGGTACCATTAGGCAGTGGCAGTAGAAACAAACCTGGGTGGGCAGTGGAAAGATGGCTACGAAACGGACAGATGAGAGCAACAGTGGAAAAAATATATTTATAGTAATGTCTACACAGGAGAGGCCAGGTGGTAAATAGGAAGATCTCAGCTAATGGAAAGTAGCAGCCTTAACGAATGTAAGCTAGAGCTAGAACAAGATACAGGTAGTTCAGTATCCATAGGGACAGAAGATATGATACACAATATCCGAAGCGCTAAGGTATATTGGAAGTACCAAGAAAAAATAAAGATTACTTCAACAATGTCATCAAATTCGTAGGTGAAACCACACTTAACGTACATATTAAAAATACTACAAAATAATATACTTTTCTTGTAGTAAATGATAGTTTGTCGCCATTGCTCGGTAGAGGCCTAGGCCAAAAATGTAACGTCTCTGTCCCCATGCAATAAGAACCCTGAATAACAATGTGCAGTTTATTCCCAAGTTCTGTGATTTTTTAACACGTAATTTTAGAAGCAATTTGTAACACCATGTTATTATTAAGGTAGTTAGTGACTGCAAACCTATGTTCTATAGACCGAGTAGTGCACCTTCTCGATGCAGATGTCTTGTAAAGAAAGAACTGATGAATTTGCAGAACGCTGGAATAATTGAAAGACTGGATCACACAGATTGCACCTGCCCAGTAGTTGCAGTTTTAAAGCGTACTGGTAACACAAGACTAGAGAGTAACTACGCATTAATACCTACTCGAGACTACGTGCAAGAAAACATTGGTGATGCGGAAGTGTTTAAAACTCCTTTTCGTAGCAGGATACAAGAAATAAGTAAATTGATACTTCCGAAGGACTTTTCTAGTACAATTACTTACCGTTCGGCATATCTTCAGCCAGTGCAGTACAATATGTTATATTGATGCTAAATTATTTTCTAAAATTCATGATGAACATCTAGACGTGTTAGAGAAAGTATTTCCAGCCTTACAAGGCGCAGGCTTGAAAATATATTTTTGCAAATCGTACTATATGACAAATAGTGAATAATACATTGTTCAGGTATCATCTCCTTCTAATAACCCTTCATTCTAGATTTCACCTTCACTCTAGATTTCACTACAGTTTCCACAAGTCCAATCATCTTCAACGGCAAGCCCAGGTAATTATACCACTGATCTTTCTCGAATAACTTTCCATTTAGGCGGACACTGATTCCACTCACATCATCATTTATCGAACATTTCTTTTATATACTTTTAGTTCCTCCTCCCACGTACTGCATCATACGCATACACTAGCCTGCACAACTTCTCCGAATTTGCCACCAGTGCCGTATCATCCGCAGCAGCCTATTACGCCCATTTGCTCATAACAACTGTAAACCTAAATTTTTACTAGGAGACATAATCGATTGTTCGTAGTTATCAAATTTAGCAATAAGCACCTGCCATCTTCTGTGATTCTTGTTGGTGTCTCAATGAGTTGCTCAAGTTTCAATTCCCTAGTTATTGGACACATTGTTTTGAGTTTCAACTAATCGTCATTGAAATCTTTCAAAGCTTAAATATTCTTCTTCAGATTAGCTGCTGATTCAGAGAAAGACTATGAACAAGCAAACTACATCCCATAAATAACCATTACGGCTAAGAAACCGATGCGCAGCACTTATAGAGGTCGTTATAAGCTGTTACAAATAGAGTGTTGCTATGATATAACTTTTATTAACCTCTGTGTTACGGGTTTTAAATGTTTACCGAGATAATAGTTACAATTAAAATAACTATTTATGCATTTTTAATTTAATAAATGAATAATATGACTCCTCATTGGAAGATCACAACCAAACGCCGCAGTCGAAAATGAGCGAGACTAGTTTAAATTCATTCCTAAGGGTATATCACGGCTTTCAGTTTCAGGAACCAGCTGAAATTTGATTCACAGATTGATTATTTGAGTTGAAGCACTCAATTTTTGAGTCACTCTCGTTCACGTGCGTTCCCTGCAATGAACAGACACACTATCACGCAGGAGCACAGAGGCGCACACAAACCACACTGACCCAAACAGACGAGTACAAACGTATCCAGACAGACACAGTTCTCTCAGTCTCCCACTGCACCCTTCTTCATCACCGCCAGCATCTCGTAATCAGCTTTGACCAGCAATACTCTGACCCAAGCTGTCCTTTCCGCGACGGTTCCTACCCCGCCTCTGACGTCACCCTCGCTGCAACACTTAATTAATGGCAACTGAATCGATAATAAAGGCCATATATTCCGCTCACGCCAGATTATTGGGCTGGACATCTCCGGGAGAGAGTTATTACCCTAAGAAATCCTCTTAATTGTAATTGCAAGTGGGGGCAGGAGCCCCTGAGCGGCCTACGGTGGGAGGAGGGGGTGATGCTTGTCATCCAAGCAGTCCGGGGGTCACCGGGGTGACCGGGCAGATCTAAGTTGGGAGGTGGGGGAAAATAGGCAGGGAGAGTAGGGGTAGATGGGGTGTGTAGAATGATGAATTGTGGGGGTGGATAAGACGAATGGAATGATACGAGGTAGGAGAGTTTTTCTCTTGGATAACTAACTTCATTTTGTTCTCCTTCTAGTTTTACATTGCTGATGATGGGCTGAACGTGGAACGGTCAATAAATATGCTGCGTGTCACCAAAAAAAGGTAGGAGAGTGGTAACGGAGCGAGTGTGTCGGCAGGCAGGTGTTAGAAGGAGGCGACTATAGTTAAGACTGATTGGTGGTTTGAAGAGGGTAAGGTGAACAGGTTGAAGTGGTTTGGGTCAGAAAAGTGGTGAATTAGCTTTATATTGAGTTGATGAATTGTGATGAGAGGCGCACTGGATGGAATGGAGGGGATGACTGGGGTCGAGCGACTGAAGGACGTGTTGTTCACAATTAAGATGGTCAAATGAATTGGGTTGCCATGAACAATGCAGTTCTTCGGACTCTGATCACGCTAGGACAATAACTGATGCAGCGAACATAGTTGCGAATTAAACAGTTTCGGACACTTGAAATCTTCCAATTCGTCTCATTAGTTGTGGCCGGGACTGTACCCCGTGAGTTGCTCGCACGCAGTTATCATTTATACTTTTATTGCCTTATTTCGTGTCTATTTCCCAGTTACGACCTCTTCATTTTTGGTGTTTAACAAAGGTTGGTGTAAACGAAGGGGCGACAGAGGCACTCTGTTGTTTCAACAGTTGCGAGTACAAAGGTTGGTGTAAACGAAGGGGCGACAAAGGCACTCTGTTGTTTCAACAGTTGCGAGTGCAAAGGTTTGTGTAAACGAAGGGGCGAGAGAGGCACTCTGTTGTTTCAACAGTTGCGAGTACAAAGGTTGGTGTAAACGAAGGGGCGAGAGAGGCACTCTGTTGTTTCAACAGTTGCGAGTGCAAAGGTTGGTGTAAACGAAGGGGCGACAGAGGCACTCTGTTGTTTC